>JAVJHY011553469.1:0-245956 GCA_035593235.1 Phascolosoma agassizii | reverse complement strand
GGCGACGGCGACGAGAACCGGTACGGCCGCCATTCCCATCAACAGCTTGGCGCCTCGCGTCATTCCCGCCGCCTAACTACTAATTGGACCCCACCGCGGGACCCTCAAAGCAGTATACCCTTGCCGCCTAATTTCGTGTGGAGTTGAGCCATTCCGTGGGCTTGCCACAGCCGCGGCGCGAAAGGTGGCGAGGGATGCGCAGCCTAATTGCGGATCTCGTGGATATCGCAGCGAGGTTGCTGTCTAACTCCGGGATTGGCGGGTGCGTGATCGTGCAAGGGGCTTTCGCTGCTGCGCTTTTTCGGGATGTGGTCCCCGTGAGGACGCATAACACTGCAAGTGCATTTCTTGGCGCTGATGGCGCCTGGTTCCTGGGGGCCGGATAGATCGCAGGTCATCGAAGTCACCCGAGGACGTGGGTGAGCGTCGTGGACATCGAGCTGGGCTGCGGGCGCGACGACGTGCCTGCAGCGCTCCTGAGGCCGCTTAGACGCCGATCAGCGCGCGGATCCGCCCGCTGACGTTGCGTTCGCTCCAGTCGGCGATCCGGCGAATCACATCGAGGACGTCGCCCTGCCCCGACCAGTGGCTGCGGACCACGTCGGGATGGACGTGGTTGATCAGGCGCGAGAGGGTTGCGGCGACGACGATCAGATCGTCGAGGACGCCGAGGGGACCGAACAAGAAGGTCGGAAGGATGTCGATCGGGGAGACGACGTAGCCGAGGCCGAGCAGTGCGATGGCGCGCTGGCCGATCGGGACGCGGTCGTCTCGCATGAGACGGAAGAGCAGCATCACCAGATCGGGAAAAGCGAGCAGGAGATCTCGCAGGTCGGACGACGTGCCCGGGGCCGGGGTTCGGACCTTGCTGCGGATCCGGTCGTAGTAACGCTGCTCGCGTGCGTTCAGTTGGATCTCGATCGGTGCTTCCATGTCGCTGCCCTATACGCGGACCGGTGGGGCCCGGTTCGGAATCGCCTATTCGCCTTTGTCGCTGCCCCTCAGCCTCAAGAAGCCGAGCCGAGCACGGCCCGTCGCGGGCTCCAGGCTGACCCCGAGAAGCTTGCCCACCGTGGGGCCGACGTCCAGCGTCGAGAAAACCGGGACGCGGACCCCTCCGCGGACGCCGCGGCCAAACAACACGATGCCCGCGGTTGGGCGAGCTGGCTCTTCCAGGTATCCACCCTCCCCGAGCATCCGGGCCGGAGATTCGAAGGGACCGTCGGAATCATCGATGAACGCGAAGCCCTGCTCAGCGGCGAGTCCGAACCAGCTCTCAGGGTCACCGTTGCGAGCAATCATCTCCTCCGCACCCACGACCCGAAAGCCGCCGCTCTGCTTCGCCGCTTCGCCTAGCAAGCGACGCGCCGCCAGTGCCTGCCGTTCTTCCTGTGCGTAGACGAAGGCACTGCCACCGTTCGAGCGGACCAGGGCTTCCCACCCGGGTCCCCCTCCCGCGGGGATGCCGGCTTCCGCCAGCACCGCGTTCGGTCGCAGCATGGTATGCACGGACTCGTAGGCCATGTCGCCGCTCACGACGAAGGTGATTCCTTCTCTGCGGGCTGCGCTGCACTCGAATAACGAAGCGAGTCGTCGATCCACCGCCTCGAAGGATGCACGGGTCACCGGCGAGCGAGGCCCGCTACGACGCAGCGGCGCCTCGGTGTGACGCCATCGCAACAGCACCAGAGCAGGTGCCTCGGCTGACTGAAGCGCTTCACAGGTGATCTCGGTCAGGAGTTCATCCCGAACATCCGCGCGGCGCCCGGCCGCGGTTGCCGCGCGGACGCGTGACGCTAGAACGGGGCTCGCGCCTTCTGCGGCGAGCTCGGCCCAGGACTGCCCCGGCCGCTCCGGCGCGACGTCGGGCACGAGGCCGGCGATGTCGGCGCCCTGGGTGCCCGGCCAATCGAGCGCAAGAACGGTGCGCTCCGTCTCGGCGACGCGCGTCCATATGGCCACCGCTCGCAATAAGCTGGCGTGGCGATGGGTAGCGGGCCGGACTCCCCGCTCGCCGATTCTCCGATCCGCCACGATTCCGTTGATGTTAGGTGCGAGGCCGGTCATCCAACTGGCGTGAACCGGGTAGGTGGTCGGCGGCGTCACCGATTCGACTCGCTCAGCGGCGACTCCGGCACGGGCCATTGCGGCCAACAGCGGCATCGTCGGCGACTCTCCGAGGTACCGATCTGGCGTCAGTCCCGAGACCGAAAGCCACACGACCGTGCGCGGCAGGCCGGCTGCACCGGGCTCGACCTGGGGGATGGCCGGCGCAGCGGTTTCGGGTGAGCCAGCCGGTGCGAGACATCCGACCGCGAGCGCGAGCGCCAGTACCGTGGACGCCGAGCGAAGAGCGCTCGGCGCGACGTTGAAGAGGTTCATCCGCTGAAGATTCCCCCGCGTTGGCTTCGCCCATGCTCGAGCTGCGAATCGATCCCGGCTCGCACCTCGTCGACGAGCCGAGCGACCTCGACGTCTTCCTCGTCACCGGAACCATCGAGCAAGATGGGCTCGCCAAATCCGATCCAATATTTCACCGGCATCGGCAGCAGTCCCAGCGGGCCGAGCCACGGGAAGCCGAGGGTGATGGGCAAGGCGGGCATCCCGAGCAACCGACCCAACGACTTGATGTTGGCGATACCGGGCTGCTGTTCCTCCGAACCCACGATCCCGACCGGCACGATCGGTGTGTTCGTAGCCATGGCGAGTCGCACGAAGCCGGTCCCAAAGCGCTGCAGCTGGTAGCGCTGATCGAAGGTCTTATTCATCCCGCGCACGCCTTCGGGGAACACGGCCACGCACTCGCCATCCTCGAGGAGCGCGGTGCAATTCTCGGGCGTCCCGACCATGCTGCCCATACGGTGCGCAGAGGTGCTCACGAAGGGCAGTTGGGGAATCCAGTACTCGCCCATACCGCGAGCGATTCGCGGCGGTTCGGCTTCCAGCAGCATCGCCATGCTGAGCATCGCCGCATCGAACGGTAGTTGCCCCGCGTGGTTCGAGATCAGCAACACACGTCCAGCAGGAACGTTGCCGATGCCCTCGGTCGAGACCCGGAAGTAGTGCCGATACAGGAGCGCCGACGGAAGCAGACTGGTGCGCGCGTCCTCCGGCGACAGGCCGAACCGATCGAAACCGAACTCGTTCAGTGCCGTCGGAATCTTGTGCATGCGGTCACTGATTTCGGCTTCGAGCTCGCGAACCGAGAGCGGCATGGCCGCCCCGACGAGATCGCCGAGTGCACCTAACAGACCTTCGCTCCTCTCAGCCATGCCTAACCTCGAATTCCGCGAAAGCACTCTTCCAGACCGAACAGCGGCTCGAACCCAGTGGCCTCGACGAACCGGCGGCCGGACAGCGTGACCGGGTACTTGATGTAGTCGATGGCACCCTCCGGCCAGGGCACGATCTTCCAGCCGAACAAGCGGCGCATCGCGGGCCGCATCAAGGGCTCTGGCAGCGCGAAGGCCTCGCCCCCGGTCGCTTCAATCGCCGTATGGAGCGGGACCTCGCCGGGGCCGGTGACGTTGTAGACCCCGGAAAGTCCCAGCTCGAGCGAGCGCGCGATCGCTTCGACCAGATCTTCTTCGTGAATGAACTGCATCACCGGATCGAAGCCCATCAACGTTGGCTGGCGATCGAGGCGCAGGTAGTCGCCCATCATCGAGCGGGCAAAGCGACCGAGCACGTGCACCGGGCGGAGCACGGCCGTATGGACCTGGGGTGCCTTCCATAGAAACCCGCTGGCGAGCGTGTCGACTTCGACCAGATCGCGGATCTCCGGATAGTCCCGGCTGCCTGAGAGCGGATGGTCTTCGTCCATGAAGAACGGGTTGTCGGGCTGGGCCCCGTAAACGGTGCCGCTCGAAACGACCACGACCTTGCCGACCTGGTAGCGGGCACAATGCTCGAGCAGCTTCTGGGTGCCGCGAACGTTGACGTCATGTCGATGGCCCGGATCGCCACGGAAATCCCGCCGCGAGCCGAGATGGACCACCGCGGTCGGTCGCTCCTTGCGGAACACGTCCTCGAACTCCCGTTTGCGAAGATCGGCCGCGTAGCGCGGTATCTCCGCAGGACCCGATTCCCAGGGAACCGTATCCACTCCGCAAACCTCAGAATCGGCGAGCAATCGCCGCGCGAGCAGCCGGCCGACGCCGCCGGAGATTCCGGATATGAGAACTTTTTCCATAGGAGATCCAATAACTTGGAGCGACAGCCTAGCGACCTGACGAGGCTTCCCTCTACCCCGGACAGGATCGAATCGCTAGTGTGCGTCGCCGTCAGGAGGTAGGGATGGAATCCCCGCAGGGAGACGAATCGGTCGAAACGACCGTCCAATTTGAGGAAATCGAGATCCCGCTCGTCGAGCCGGTTCACGGCCTCGATGTCGTGACGGGCACGCTCGGGGTTCCCGAATGGTGGCCCACGGGCTCCCGTGTCAGCGTGGTGATCGCCCAGGCTGGGATGGGCGACGATCCGATGCTGGATGCGATCCAGCGCGAACTCACCGAGCGCAAGTACCTCACGCTGCGCTTTCCGATGCCCTACATGGTCGCCGGCAAGAAGAAGCCCGACGACATGAAGATCATGACGCGGACCTACGAGGCCGCGATCGCGGTCCTCGGAAAGGACCCGAGTTCGGCGCCGGCCCACGTCTTTTCCGGCGGAAAGAACATGGGCGCGCTCGTGGCCTCACACGCCGCCACCGCACGGCTGCGCGTCGAAGGCATGTTCTTCCTGGGCTTCCCGCTCCACAAGCAAGACGACACGACGGATGTGCGTGCCGACCGCCTCTACCGCGTCGTGAACCCGATGTTATTCGTCCAGGGCGAAAAGGATCGCTGTTGCGATCTTCCGACGCTGCGCGAAACGCTCAGCCGTGTAGGCGCTCCGGTGAACCTCCACGTCGTGAAGGACGCCGACCACTCCCTGAAGACGCCGAAGAAAGCCAACCGCGGGCCCGACCTGATCGCTCAGGAAATCCTGGTGACGCTCGAAGCTTGGATCAAGAAGACCCTGGGCGACCCGCTCTAGGCGACCGTCCGATCGTGGCCTGGCACACACTCGAACCCGCTTCGAAGATCCGCCTCGGCGAGGTCATGCCGTTCACGATCGCGGGCAAGCGCCTCGCCATCGGCCGCACCGAGCGCGGATTCTTCGCGATGGACGATTGGTGCCCCCACGCCGGCGGCTCCCTCGGTGAGGGCATGGTCTCCGACGAGTGCGTGCTCTGCCCCATTCACGGCTACGCCTATCACACGCTGACCGGTGAAGGCGTCGACGACGGCGACGAGGTCCGCGTCTACCCGATCGAGCTCGACGGCGACGTGCTACGCATCCTGATCGAAGAGCCCGAGGAGACCCCATCGTGAGCGAGAGCGATCTCTACTTCAACCAACTTGCAGTCGGCGACATGCAGAACTTCGCCTATCTGATCGGGAGCCGCGCAACCGGCGAATGCCTCGTGGTCGATCCGGCTTGGGCCGTCGATGCGCTGTGCAATCAGGCCGAGCAAGACGGCATGCGCGTGACGGGGGCGTTGGTCACGCACTACCACCAGGACCATGTTGGCGGCTCGATCTTCGGAATGGATATCGAGGGACTCGCGCGCTTGATGGAGCGGAGCCCCTGCAAGGTGCACGTGAACGAGCACGAGGCCGATGGCCTGATCGGGATCACCGGTGTCAGCGAGAGCGATCTCGTGCGTCACGGCAGCGGCGACATCATCGAACTCGGCGAGAACCGGGTGAAGCTGTTGCACACGCCCGGGCACACACCAGGCTCGCAGTGCTTCCTCGTGGAGGAAGGCGGCGCCGCCGATCGGCTCGTCTCCGGCGATACGTTGTTCCTCGGGAGCTGCGGCCGCGTCGATCTACCCGGCTCGAACCCTGAGGACATGTTCGCGAGCTTGCGCAACCTAGCGTCGCTCCCCGACGAGACCTTGTTGTTCCCCGGCCATCAGTACTCGGGTGATGCGCATGGCGACATGGGGGAGCAGAAGCAACGCAACCCCTTCCTGCGTGTCGACAAGCTCGACGACTTCCTGATGTTCATGGGTCGTTAGGCGGCGGGTGTCGGCTTCAGCGCCCGAGGCGCAACGAGGTAGTGGCGGGCTCAGCTGGCGCACGATCTTCGCCTACGCCATTCCCGACGGTGCCGTCCACTATCTCTATCTGCTGCTCGTCCTCGGCTTCTCCAAATACGCGATCGATGAGCTCGGCATCGAGCCATCGACGCTCGGGTGGATCTGGCTGGTTTCGAAGGTCTGGGACGCGATCTCGGATCCACTGATCGGGCAATGGAGCGATCGGACCGAATCCCGCTTCGGCCGGCGACGACCCTGGCTGATCGGCTCGGCCATTCCGCTTGCCTTGACCGGGCTCGCCCTCTGGGCGCCGCCCGAGACATTGAGCAAGGGCGAGATGGTCGCCTGGGTCAGCGTGGCATTCCTCGCGTTCTTTACCGCCTATACCGCCTTCGAGGTGCCCCACCTGGCACTCGGCGCGGAGCTCAGCCAGGATCGCCTGGAGCGCAACAGCATCTTCGGCACCCGCCAGATCGTGAGCACTGTCGGAATGTTCGCCGCGGCGGTGTTTGGCGTGCAGTACGCGCTTCAGGGACGAGCAGAGGCGACCGCGCAGGCTCTGATTGCCGGGGTACTGGTCACGGTCCTCGTAGTGGGCGCGCTCGCACAGCTTCCCCGTGAGCGCGCAGACTTCCAGGGGCGTTCCGCCGACAACCCCTGGCGAGCCGTGGGTGATGTATTCCAGAACCCGCATGCCCGTATCTTGTTATTCGTGTTCTTCATCGAGAGCCTCGGAGCTGGTGGCATCGGGATGCTCGTCCCGTTCGTGACGCAGTACGTCCTGAAGGAGCCGGATGCGACGGGCGTCATACTCGCGTGCTACATGGCGCCGTCGCTCCTCGCGGTCCCTCTCTGGGTGATGCTCGCTCGACGCTTCGAGAAGCGGCACCTGTGGTTCGTCGCCATGATCATGGGCGGCGGCGGGTTCGGCATGATCTTCTGGTTGCAAGAGGGCCAGCTGTGGCTCATGGGAATCTCAGGCGCGATAGCCGGAATTGCCGGCGCTTGCGGAAACACACTCGGCCAGGCACTCAAGGCCGACGTCATCGACTACGACGAGCACCTGACCGGCGAGCGCAAGGAAGGCGCCTACTTCGCAACCTGGAACTTCGTCAAAAAACTGGCCAGCGCCGTAACGGGATGGCTGGTCGGAATCGTGCTCAGCGCCGTCGACTATGTTCCGGGTGCAGCGGAGCAGACTGAAACCGTGCAGGACGCCATGCGCTTCCTGATGGGTGGCCTGCCGCTGATCGGCTACGGAATCGGCGTGCTCGTATTCAGCCGTTTCCGATTCTCGGAGGCCGACCACGCACGCATCGTCGCAGAGATGAACGAACGAGACGAGCGCGGCGAGTGAATCCCCTTCCGGCCGTCGAACCTGCGGCGCCGTCGGTCGGCGGCCCTGTTCCCTGGCTGGGCGCGGGCCTCGGCTTGCTCCGGAATCCGACCGCGTTCTTCGGGAGACAACGCGCCCAACTCGGCGACACCTTCGTCTGCGACGCCCTCGGCTATCGGCTCTTCTGCGTATTCTCACCCATGGGCCTGCGCGCGCTGTACGAGGTGCCTGAGAACGTTGCGAGTTTCGGCCTCGCCACATTCGAACTCGTCTTCAAGCGCAAGCTCCCGATCGAGCTGGCCATGGGCCGGCGAAACCGCCCGCACGATCTGTTCAAGAACCCCGAAGTCGAGAGCTACCTCCAGAATCTGGAGGACGCCGTCGCACTCGAGATCGGCTTGTTAGGCGACAGTGGAACCTTCGAAGCTTTCAGCGAAGCGAAGCGCCTCGGCTACCGGATGGGCCTGGCCTCCTGGGCTGGCGCGGAGGCCGCGGAGCAGAAGAACCTCGACCGACTGATCCCAGCCTTCGACCGGCTCGACACGGCCGACGCCTTCGTGAAACCCATCTCGACCTTCTGGAGCACCGCCACCAAGAAACGTCGAGAGTGGCGAGCGATGGGCGAGATCGAAGCCGTGATCGGCGAGATTCTTGAGGCGCGGCGTGCCGCGGACCACGCACCCGGCGACTTCCTCGACGAGATCGCGACGAGCTTCGCCGATGTCGCGCTCCCAGAACGCGACATCCAGGTGGCGCGCGATCTGATGGTCCTGCAGATGGGAGCCCAATCGAATCTCTTCGCTGCGCTCGCCTGGACGTTGGTCCATCTGCTCCTTCATCCCGAACTGCTCGCGCGGGTTCGCGACGGCGACGACGAACTCCTCGAACGGTGTGCATTCGAATCCATCCGGCTGCGCCAGCGGTCCATCACCCTGCGCCGCGTACTGAAACCGATGGATGTAGAGACAGAGACCGGATCTTTCCGCCTCGAACCAGGCGTGTTCCTGACCACCATGCTCTCCGTCACGAACCCGAACGCGCACACTGGCTACGACCGCTTCGACCCGGGCCACTACGAGGGCCGCAAACTGGCCGAAGAAGCCGCCCTTCCCGGCCGTGAAACCGTCTCGACCTTCGGACACGGCCGCCACAGCTGCCCGGCCCGTCGCTTTTCGATCTCGGCGATTCGAATCGCGATCCGGCGACTCCTCGACCGCTACGAACTGGAGCCACTGTTCGAGCATGCCGAGCCCCGCACGCGCCAGATCGGCGGCGTGGCTCGGGCCGCGCGGCCATGTCGCGCCAAATACCGCACGCGGACCGCCTAACCCCGCGGAACCCTTTTGTTTTCAGGCGATTCGGCGGTTGAAAACTGCGGGGACCAAAGCTAAGGTCCGCGCCGTTTCGCCCCCCCGGAACCCGACTTCATTTCCGCGTGTGCCGTCGGGGCTTTGGTTTTTCACCCACTGTCACCCCGAGCCGCCCCTCGTAGCGATTGCTACGCGAGGCCTGGGAGATGAGAGGCTTTCGCGCCATGAAGATCCTGGTCTGCTTGAAGCAGGTGCCCCATCAGGATGCCCGTCTCGACGTCAACGGAGACGGCACCTGGATCAAAGAAGACGGCATCAAGTTCGAGATCAACAGCTACGACACCTACGCCCTCGAAGAGGCGCTGCGCATCAAGGATGACGGCGAAGCGGAAGTGGTCGTGGCCTCCATCGGTCCCGATCGCGTGACCCAGGCCCTGCGCACCGCGCTCGGCATGGGCGCCGACCGCGCCGTCCACGTGAACGACGACGCATGCCTGGGCTCCGACGCCCTCGGCATCGCGAAGACGCTGGCGGCAGTTGCCAAGGAAGAGAGCCCGGACCTCATCCTGATGGGTCTGATGTCCGACGACGGCAATGCCTCGGCCGTGCCGCCGATGGTGGCCGAGCTGGTCGGCATGACCAGCGCGACCGCCGTGGTTGCCACCGAACGCAGCGACGGCAACATCCGCGTCGAGCGCGAGCTCGAGGGCGGCGCCGTTGAAGTCGTCGACGTTCCGACGCCGTGCTTGCTCGCCGTGCAGTCGGGCCTGAACCAGGTCCGCTACGCATCGCTCAAGGGCATCATGGCGGCCAAGAAGAAGCCCCTCGACGTGAAGACGGCGGCCGACCTGGGCGTCTCTGATGCCGTCGGCGCAGCAGGCGCCAAGGTGAAGATCGAGAAGATCTACCAGCCGGTGCGCGGCGATGGCGCCGAGATCCTGTCGGGCTCGACCGACGAGATCGTGGGCAGCCTGATGAACAAGATCAAGGAACTCGGGCTTCTCTAAGCCTCCGGTCCAACCCAAAGGAGATTCCGATGAGCATCCTCATCGTCACTGAGATTCAAAAGGGCGCGATCCGCGAGGCCAGCTACGAGCTGGTGGCGTTCGCCCAGAAGATGGGAAGCGAGTACGCGAGCCTCGTGATCGGCTCGGGTGTCGACGCCATGGCCAGCGAATTCGCCGGCAAGGGCGGCGGCAAGACGTTCGTCGCCGACGACGCCTCCCTCGAGAACTACAACGTGGACGGCTACTCGGCCGCCATCCAGGCCGCTGTCGCCGCCTCCGGCGCCAGCACGGTGCTCATCTCGAACACACCCTCCGGCTGGGACGTGGCACCCCGCGTGGGCGCCGCCATCGACGCCGGCTTCATCTCGGACGTGTTCAACTACGAGGACGGCAACTTCGTGCGCCGCGTCTTCAACGGCAAGCTCGACGCCCAGGTGAGCTCGACCGGCGGAGCCACCGTCGTAACGGTGCAGCCGGGGGCTCTGGCCGCGTTCGAAGGCACCACCGACGGTTCGACCGAGGCCGTTTCGGTGGATACCTCCGGCGCGCGCGCCAAGTTCGTCGAAATCAAGGTGGCCGAGTCCAAGGGGGTCGACCTGTCCAAGGCCGAGGTGATCGTCTCGGGCGGCCGCGGTGTCGGCGATCCCGAGAAGTTCCCGGAAGTGATTCAGCCGCTCGCCGATGCGCTTGGGGGTGCCATGGGCGCCTCCCGCCCGGTCGTCGACGCCGGCTGGTTGCCCCACGAGTACCAGGTCGGCTCGTCCGGCCAGGTCGTGACGCCGAAACTCTACATCGCCTGCGGGATCTCGGGCGCCATCCAGCACCTGGTGGGCATGAAGGGCTCGAACTTTATCGTCGCCATCAACAAGGATGCGGATGCACCGATCTTCGAGGTCGCCCAGCTCGGCGTCGTCGGCGATCTGTTCGAGATCGTGCCGGCGCTGACTGCAGCGGTGGCGGCAGCCAAGGGCTAGTCACCGGCTCACCAGCGGTTTGAACTCGAAGGCGGGTGCCCTGCAGGGCATCCGCCTTCTTCCTTTTTGGTGCCGAATCCCAGGGAAAACTTGTGCCGGTGACGAAAAGAATTCCCCACAAGCGGCCAGATTTTTCTCCCGACCCATTCGGACCAGGAATGTGACCGATGACCACCCGGTAGAATTCGCCTGATCCTACGCGCGGTTTCCGCGACCGGACGCCACGTCCGGTGGTTGGCATGCCGCTTGCTGTACCTGTAGCCACGGCGCCGACTGGGAAGCGACGCCGGTTCGCCTGGGAAGAGGATATTGGCTCATGCGTCGGAGCGAATCGATCGCGTTCACCACCATCACGGTCTTCATGATCGTGGGGTTGGTGTTCTTCATCGCGAGCGCCGCGGATGCGGCAACGATCGACTTCCGCTCCGGCGGTCCGTCGACATTCAGTGACGGGGCTGCCGTGCCCGGCGTTGCGCTGCTGCTGCCTTCGCTCCTCGCAGCCCGATGGCGGCTTCGCAGCTAGATCGGTCGAGCGGCGGTTTCGCGCGACGAGCCCGGAGGGTGCCCCGGGTTCGTTGCGCTCCGCCCCTCGATTGACAGCGGCATCTTGCCCGCCCATTGTCGCGGAGCGGACCCCGCATGATTGGCGGTCCGTCGGTGAGAGGGGCGACGGTGTCGGAGCCGACATCCGAACACGACTCAGAACGGGACGGATCGTTTGGGGACGAAAACGCTGAGCCCCGCCGCCGCGAGCCCTTTGCCGACCTCGGCAGCGAGGCGCAGCCTTGGCTCGAGTCGCTCGATCGGCTGCGCGCCTCGATGAATCGAAGCGCACAGGCTTCGAGGGACGCGGCAGCGCAGCCGTCCGAGGCCGCGCTGCTGGCCTTGTTGCCCGAGGACGCACAGCGCCGGCTCGAAGAGGTCGCGACCCGGCTCCTCGAGAGACCGGACCCGTTCGGCCTCGAAGCCGATGGACTTCGTGCCGCACTGCCCGCGTTGTGGGCACTACACAAGGCCTGGTTCCGCGTCACGAGCCGCGGCCTCGATCGGATTCCGAGCGACGGCCCCGCGATCCTGGTCGCCAACCATGGCGGCGTCCTTCCCTTCGATGGCGCCATGCTCGCGACCGAGGTGCTGCTTCAGCTGCCCACACCGCGGGTGCCCCGACCGCTGGTCGCCCGCTTCCTCGAAACGTACGGTCCGCTTCAACGCGTCGTCGAACGGATCGGGGGCGTGGTCGGACGCCGAGCCGAGTTCCGCCAACTTCTCGAGCACGGCGAACTGGTGCTGGTCTTCCCCGAGGGCGTCGATGGGATCTTGAAACCGCTCCAGGCGCGCAACCAGCTCCAATCGTTTCATGCCGGTTTCGCCGAGGAAGCGATTCGCCAACAAGTCCCGATCATTCCGATCGCCATCGCAGGACCGGACGATCAAGCTCCGCTGATTGCGGACCTGACGCCGCTGGCCAAGCGCCTCGGCCTGCCCGCGTTCCCGATCACACCGACCTTCCCGTTGCTGGGACCGCTCGGCTTGCTGCCCTACCCCGTGCGCTACCGCATCGACGTCGCGCCGCCTTTCATAGAGCCATTCCCACACCAACCAGAGGCACTGGAACGCAGAGCCGAAGCCGTCGCCGGTCGCGTGCGCGGCGAGATCCAGCGTCGACTGACGCGCCTACGGAACGTCTCCCGACTGGGCTGAACCGCTCGTGACGGGCTCAGCGGTCCGCTAACCTCCGGCGCCGAACGCAAGGAGCAGACGTCTAGATGGGTCTCGATACCTCTCAATTCAAGAACGGCCTCAAGATCGAACTCGATGGCGAGCCGTACGTGATGACGTACTTCCAGCATGTGAAGCCCGGCAAGGGCGGTGCCTTCGTGCGCACCAAGCTGAAGGGCCTGCGCTCGGGCCGTACCCTCGAGAAGACCTTCAACTCGGGTCACAAGGTCGAAGAAGCCGACGTCGAGGAACTGAACATGCAGTACCTCTACCAAGACGGTGAGAGCGCCGTGTTCATGGACACCTCGACGTACGATCAGATGTCGATCCCGTTCCAACAACTCGGCGACAACCGCAAGTTCCTCCAGGAGAACGCCGAGATTTCGGTGATCGTGTACAAGGGCGAGCCGATCAATATCGAGCTCCCCGCCTTCATCGTTGCACCGATCGCACAGACCGATCCCGGCGTGAAGGGCGACACGGCTTCGGGCGCTACCAAACCCGCCACGTTGGTGACCGGCGCCGTGATCCAGGTGCCGCTCTTCATCAAGGAAGGTGAGAAGGTTCGCGTCGACACGCGCACCGGCGAGTACGTGGAGCGGGTCAACGATTGATCCGACGTTGAGGAGAGGCCGGCATGCGGGGTGATCAACTCGCCCGCCAATGGCGGCTGATCCAACGACTGGCTCGGAGTCGCTTCGGCGTCGGCCTGGACGAACTCGCGGCCGATCTCGAATGCACACGGCGCACGGTCTACCGGGATCTTGACGCGCTGATGTACGCGGGCTTCCCGGTGACCAGCGAGAAGCGGGATAGCCGGGTCTACTACAAGCTGCTCGACGACTTCGAACTGGCGGATGCACCGTTCACACCCGACGAGCTGCTCGCGCTCGCCTTCAGTGAAGACGTTCTGCAGACCCTCGAGGGCACGGTCTTCCACGATTCGATCCACTCTGCGCTGGGAAAGATCCGCGCAAGCCTTGGCCCCGAACTCGCGGCGTTCCTGGGACGCTTCCGCGAAGCTTTCCAGGTGATGCCCGGTCCGCACAAACGCTATGCGGACGTTCGCGATGTGATCCGCACCCTGAACGAAGCCGTGCTCGATCGTCAGACCGTCAAGATGGACTACACCACTGCGCGCACCGGAGAGACGTCGTCCAGAGAGCTCGACCCCTACCGGGTCTGGTACCGGAGCGGCGCGCTCTATGTGATTGGTCACGACCACAAGAGCGGCGAGATCCGGACCTTCGCGATTGATCGCATCCGAAAGCCTGCGGTGACGGACCAGACGTTCGAGATCCCGGAGGACTTCGACTTCGAAGCCCGGACGGCGGGAAGTTTCGGCGTCGTGGCGGAGGCGCCGGAACGCGTTCGAATCTGGTTTGCGCAGAGGCGTGCGCTCTACGTGCAGGAGCACGTCTGGCATGACAGCCAGCGGGTCGAACCCGATGCCGATGGCGCGGTGGTGCTCTCCCTCGACGTCGGCACCGGCGACGAGCTGCGCCAGTGGATTCTCTCCTTCGGCGCCGACGCGCGCGTGCTCGAACCCGCCAGCCTGTGCAAAGAGCTCTCGGCGGAGCTCGACCGCGCGCGGGAGCACTACCGCTAGATTCGCCATATACCCCAAGGGGGTATATGGTATGTCGATGCGAGACGAAGAACGCGACCAGGCAACCCGCCGCCTCCGCAAGATCGCAGGCCAGGTGGCCGGCCTCCAGCGCATGCTCGACGAAGACCGCTACTGCGTCGATGTCCTGCACCAGATCGCGGCGGTCCGCGCCGCTCTCGACCAGACCGGGAAGCTGATCCTGGGCGCGCACGTCGAAACCTGCGTGGCGGATGCCTTTGCGAGCGGCTCCGCCAAAGAACGGAAGAAGAAGAAGGACGAACTCCTCGAGGTGTTCTCGAAATTCGTGCGTCTCGGCGGGCGCTGATGGAGAACCTGACCGACAAGGTCGAGGAGGCGATCGATCCGATCTGCGGGATGTCCGTGCGGACGGGCGGTCCCCACCAGAGCGTCCACGACGGCGTGGAGTTCCACTTTTGCAATCCTCGCTGCAAGGAACGCTTTGATGCAGATCCTGCCGGTGCGCTCTCCGCCCGGGACACGCCGCCGGATGCGCAAGATCAGCGGCTCTACGTCTGCCCCATGCACCCGGAGGTCCAGCAGGTCGGGGCTGGGGCGTGTCCCGAATGCGGAATGGCGCTCGAGCCGGCCGAGATCACGGCCGAGCTGCCGCCGAACCCTGAGCTCGATGACTTCCAGACGAGACTGCGAGCGGCGGTGGCGCTCACCGTGCCCCTCTTCGTGCTCGCCATGGGCGAGATGATTCCAGGACAGCCGCTGACTTCGTGGCTTCCCGCGAGATGGATGCCATGGCTCCAACTCGCGCTCGCTACGCCGGTCGTCCTCGGCTGCGGCTCGGTCTTCTTCGCTCGCGGCCTGCAGTCCATGCGAACCGGCCGCCTCAACATGTTCACGTTGATCGCGATTGGAACCGGGGTCGCGTGGGTGGCCAGCGTGGCCGGCGTGATCATCCCCGACGCGTTCCCTGCCTCCTTCCGAAACCCGGACGGAAGTGTGGCCGTCTACTTCGAATCCGCGGCCGTGATCGTCACCCTGGTCCTGGTCGGCCAGGTCCTCGAGCTCCGAGCCCGAGAGCAGACGGGCTCAGCGATTCGCTCGCTGCTTCAGCTAACCCCGGACACGGCGCTGCGGGTGGAAGCCAGCGGCGATGTCGAGATCGCGCTCGACCAGGTTCGTGTTGGCGACACCCTGCGGGTGCGACCCGGGGACCGGGTCCCGATCGACGGCACGATCGTCGCTGGGGAGAGCCTGGTCGATGAGGCCATGGTGACGGGCGAACCGATCCCGGTCCACAAGGCGTCGGGCGACGGCGTGATCGGCGGAACCTTGAACGGAGACGGCGCCTTCGTGATGCGGGCCGAACGGGTCGGCGGCGAGACATTGCTCGCTCGGATCGTCGCCCAGGTGGCCGAGGCCCAGCGCAGTCGCGCACCGGCACAGCGACTCGCAGACCGGGTCTCGGCCGTCTTCGTACCCGTCGTACTCGTCGTCGCGATCGCCGCTCTCGCGCTGTGGTGGGCCCTGGGGCCTGAGCCTCGCCTCGCCCACGGTCTGCTCGCTGCGGTGTCGGTGCTCATCATCGCGTGTCCGTGCGCGCTGGGGTTGGCCACGCCGATGTCGATCATGGTGGCGATGGGCCGCGGTGCACAACAAGGCGTGTTGTTCCGGGATGCCGAAGCGCTCGAGCAACTGCATCACGTCGACACGCTGATCGTCGACAAGACGGGCACGCTGACGGAGGGACGCCCGAGCGTGGAAGAGCTGGTCCGCCTGGGGGACGCCCCCGTCACCCAGTGGTTGAGTGCCGCTGCCAGCCTCGAACAATCGAGCGCCCATCCCCTGGCGACCGCGGTGGTCGCGGCAGCCCGCGAGCGCGGTCTCGAGCTCAGTGAGCCGCAGCTCGTCGAGAACGCGCCGGGGCGCGGGGTTTCTGGTGAAGTCGGCGGCAACAGGATCGCAGTCGGCCAGCTCCCCTTCCTGGCTGAGTTAGGCGCCGAGATCGAGGAAGCGGCGCCTGCGGCTGCCAGCCTGGCCGAAGCCGGTCGAACGGTGATCGGCGTTGCGCTCAATGATGTGGTCGTGGGCTTGCTTGCGCTCGGCGACGCCCTGAAAGCCGCAACCGCGGACACGCTCGCCACGCTTCCTCCCGGGCTGACGGTCGTGATCGCCACGGGCGACTCGCATGAGGCCGCCACGATGGTCGGCGGACGCCTCGGGATCGAGCACGTACACGCTCGGCTCCTGCCCGCGGACAAGCATGCACTCGTCCAGGAGTTCCAGGAGGCGGGCCACATCGTGGCGATGGTCGGCGATGGCATCAACGACGCCCCGGCACTTGCTCAGGCCAATGTCGGAATCGCAATGGGCACCGGCTCTGACGTGGCGCTCGAAAGTGCGGCCATCACCCTGATCGGAGGCGAGTTCGGCGGCATCGCCCGCGCCTGGACACTCTCGCGCCGAACCGGTTCGAACCTGCGGCAGAACCTCGCGTTCGCCTTCGGCTACAACGCCATCGGCGTCCCACTTGCAGCGGGCGTTCTGTTCCCATGGACCGGAATCCTGCTCTCGCCGATGATCGCCGCCGCGGCGATGAGCCTGAGTTCGATCTCGGTGATCGGCAACGCGCTGCGCCTGCGACGCTAGGCAGAGACCAACGGCAGGGAGCCCGCGCTTCCAAGCCCACGTGTGTCGATCATCATGCCCACGTCCTTCCACTGGTCGCGGGTGCGATCGGTGATGAGGCCGAGGCGCTGAAGATTCGGCACCACGGTGTGCATGTAGATCATGCTGTTGATCTCGGGAAACTCGGGCATCGAGACGAGCATCGTCTGGACCGCATCGGCATCGAGATCGTACTTCTCGCCGAAGATGCGCATCATGTCCATGTTCTGGCCGGCGTTGAGCGTCTCGAGGATATTGAACGCCCAGTCTTCCATGGTCGCCATCTCTTCCTCGTTGGCTTGCTTCACAACGCGGCGCATGGTCAGGACGCCGAACGCGGCATGCCTGGATTCGTCCTGCTCGACGCGCTTGATCATCTCGGAGAGGAATGCGTTCGCCGACTGCTGGCGCAGCAGATCCAGAATGCCAACGGCGGTCCCTTCGAATAGCGTCTGCATGCCCAGCGTCTTCTTCTGCACGCCTTCGGCCGTCAACAGCTCATCGAGCAACACCTTCAGCGTCGCACCGATCGGGTAGATACCGTCCATCTTGCGATCGAGGTACTTCGAGAGCACTTCGACGTGGCGCGCTTCGTCGATGACCTGACTTGCCGCGTACCACTTCTGATCCATCTTGTCGCAGACGTTCGTCAGCTGGCCACAGAGTTGAAGTGCCGCCTGCTCGCCATGAAGCAATTGCGAGAGCAGATAGTTGAGTTCGTCGAAGGCGGCCGCCTTCTGGGTGGCCTCATCGCGACCCATCAACTTCAGCGTCTGGGCCAGGAGTGAACCTTCGGGCTGCAGCACCCATTCGTCCTTGGAGACCGGGATCTCCCAATCGAGATCAGTCTCCGCGTTCCATTGGTTCAACTTGCCCTTCTCGTAGAGGGCCCGCAGCTCCTCCACTTCGCTGCCGTACTCCCAGGTCCAATTGGCCTTGAGCGGGACTGTGGCTTCCACGCGCTCGCGGGTCGCGTCCGCTTCAGGTGTCCCCTCCCAATCGATGATCTCGAATTCGGCCAGGGTACGACGATGCTCTTCCAGGAACTTGGTCACGATGACTCTCCAGTGGGCGCGGGATTCACGGGGTCAAGCCGTGGAACAGGAGGCGCTTGACCTCCTGCTTGCGGCGGGAAACTGCGGCGGCCGAAAACAAGGAAGCGCCTAACAGCTGCTCCCCGAAATCGCCGGACGCGAAGTGAAAAACCGTGGCACCGATCACCGTCTGCAGCAGATCTGGGATCGCGACCTCTCGGAAGTCACCGGAGGCCACGCCCGCTTCGAGAATCGTGGCCACACCGTCGATCATCTCCGCGAGGCGGGCGTCGATCTCGGCCGCTTCGGGCGCGTCGACCAGCGCGGGATCCGGCTCCTCGAAGACTTCGCGCAACAACAAGCGCGCCGAAGTCGGATGCTCCGCCAAGGCGTCAATCAGCGCGTCAACGACCCGACCGAGCCTCTGCGGAGAACTGCCTTCGGATTCGAGGGCCGGTTGCATACGGACTTCGATGCGCTCGAGCACATCCAGCAGGACCGCACAGTAGAGCGCAGCCTTGGAAGGGAAGTGATGAAAGAGCGAGGACTTTCCGAGGCCCGATTGCTCGGCGACCGTGCTGAGTCCGACAGCCGAATAGCCCCGACGGGCGAACTCGGCCTCAGCGACCGTGAGAATCTTCTCTCGTGAACTGGGCGGGCGCTGCGGCAAGCGGGCCTCCGAGGCAGGCCGACCGATCGGTCGATCCACTGGCTGACTTTACCCGACCGATCGGTCGGTCGACAACTCCCAGTGCCGGCCCCGTTCAGCGAGCACGGACCTCAACCGTGCCATAGGGCTCGAGTTGGGGCACCAGCGCATCGGCCGGCCCGACGACGACGATCGTGGCTCGCCCGGGGTGGATATATTTCTGGGCAGCTTCCGCAATCGGGCCGACCTCGAGTGCTCGGACCCTGCCCCGGTAGGTGTCCAGCGTGTCTCGCGGCAGGTCGTAGATCTCGAGGTCGACGAGCGACGCTCCGACCGCGCTGGTGGTTTCAAGCGCGAGCGAGAATCTCCCCGTGCGCAGACTCTTGGCCCAGCCGAGCTCTTCGGCGCTTGGCGGCTCCTCTCGAATCCGCTCGAGTTCGTGGATCGTGGCCTCCAGCAGCTCGCCCACCCGTGCGACCTCGGTGAACGTGATCACGACGAAGGGGCCGCCGGCTCTTCGTTGCGCGAATTGTGAACTGATGCCGTAAGTCAGGCCCTTCTCGGCGCGGACTTCAGCCATCAATCGAGCGGAAAATCCAGCGTTGCCTAACACGGTGTTGAACAGTTGCACCGCCAGCCGATCCGGATCACTTCGCGCGATCCCTTCGTGGCCGAGCGCCACCTGAGCTTGTCCGAGTTCGGGCCAATCGATCACCACGATTTTCCGCTTGCCGGTCGCCGGCAGCGGCGCGGCCGGTAGGGCCAGCGCCGGGCCCGACCAATCGCCGAATGCGGCCTCTACTTCGTCACGGAACGTTTCGGCCGAGAGATCTCCGACCGCCCAGAGGAGCGCACCATCGGGGGTGAAGATGCGGCGGTGAAACGCCCTTGCAGCGTCGGCATCCAGCGTCGCGACCGATTCGGCCGTGCCCGTCCGCGGCAGGCCCAGACGTAGCCCTGGATAGAGCGTCTCGAAGAGCGTCCAGGCGACGAGCGTTCCCGGGTCGTCTCCGGCCTGGGCCAGACCGGAAAGCTGGGTGGCACGCACCCGCGCTGCTTCCGTCGGTGTCAGCTGCGGTCGCCGGGCGACATCCGCCAGCACTTCGAACAGCGCCTCGCGATCGCGAGCAAGGCCGCCCACCGAAGCGCTCATCGAATCCCAGCCCACGTCGATGGAGAGTGAAGCGCCTAACGAATCCACGGCATCGGCAAGAGCGAAGGCATCTCGATCACCGGCGCCCCGTTGCATCAACTCCGTCGTAAAGCTTGCGACGCCGGCTTCGTCGAGGGCCTCGACCGCGATTCCACGCGGCATCGTCAGCCCGATGTCGACGGCGGGGAAGCGATGATCCTCAAGTACGAGGATGCGCAGACCGTTCGCGAGTTCGAAGCGATGGAGCTGATCGGCGTTGACCACGGGCAGGTCGCGCGCCACCGCGAGCGGGCCTTCCCAACCAAACTCGTCAGCGACCTGATCCGACCCGTTGGGCGACGCGCAGCCGAGTGCGACCACGAAACCGACGATGAGCGCGCGCCTCACGATTCATCTCCCGAGGATGCATCTTCAGCAGGCACCTCAGTTTCAGGCGGTGGCACCACGCGGACGACAGTCCGTCCCTCGGGCACCAGATACTTCGCGGCAACCCGGCGCACGTCTTCGGGCGTCACGCTTCGCACGTTCTCGAGCCGCTCATCGAGGGGGCGAACCCGCCCGAAGTTGGTCCACTCACGGCCCATCCGTGAACCCAATGCGTGTGCGCTGCCCGCGCCTACGATCAGGCTCACTTCCATCGCGCGGCGGGCTCGATCCACCTCTGCCTCATCCGGCGCCTCGCGACGGATCCGCTCGATCTCGGCGAGAAACTGCGCCTCGGCGCGCTCGATGCTCTCTCCCGGGCGCACCTGCACGCCGGCGTAGAAGAGGCCGGCTTGTTGCATCTCGAAGTAGACGCCCTGTGCACCCAGCGCCACGGCATCGTCGGCGTAGACCATCTTGCGGTAGAGACGGCTGGTGCGACCGCCAGAGAGGACGCCACTCAACACGTCCAGCGCCTCAGCATCCTCATGACCCGTCGCCGGCGCGTGCCAGGCCATTGTCAAGAGGGGACCGGCGACGTCAAAGTGCACCGTCGAGCGGCGCTCTCCGAGTTGGCGCGGCTCCTCGGTCGGGTTGCGCGGAATCGTGTCGGCCTTTCGAAGTCCGCCGAACGCCTTCCGGATCTGTTCCAGCGTTTCTTCGGTGTCGAAATCTCCAGCCACTGAGATCACCAGGTTGTTGGCCGCGTAGTAGGTTTCGAAGAATGCCCGGCACGCTTCGACGTCGACCTTCTCGAGATCCGAGAGCCAACCCACCACCGGGTGGCGGTAGGGATGTGCGAGAAACGCACTCGCCATCAGCTGTTCGAAAGCACGACCGTCCGGTGAATCTTCGGTTCGCCAGCGGCGCTCGCTGATCACGACCTCTCGTTCGCTCGCGAGGCTGTCTTCGTCGATGATCAAGTTCTTGAAGCGTTCGGCTTCGAGTGCGATCACAACAGGAAGATGCTCGGAGGGAACATCCTCGAAGTAGCGGGTCACGTCGTTCGATGTGGAGGCATTGATGCGGCCGCCACGCGCTTCGACGATCTGGCTGTGTACTTCCTTCGCCAGATTCTTCGAACCGCGAAACATCATGTGCTCGAACAGGTGTGCGATCCCGGTGAAGCGCGCTTCATCGCTCGAACCCACATCCACCCAGATCTGAAAGGAGGCCACCGGACTGGCGTGATCCTCGAGCGTGAGCACGGTGAGACCATTCTTGAGGACGGTGCTCTGCATCGCGTCGAGCGGATCGTTCGCCGACTCGGCCCAGGCGCTCGAAGCCGAGATCAGGGCGGCAACGGCAAGCCCAACCCAGGAAACCATGATCCCGCCAGCGTTTTGCCGGGATCCCCATCGCGTACGGCGTCGCATGGCGGCGGACGGTACCCAGCGCCTACCTTGCCAGCAAGGAGAGTGAGTGTGCCGCTGACCCGCGACGAAGACATCGGAGCCCTGCTCCGGCGCGTGCGTTCGATCGCCGTGATCGGCATCAAGGCCGGCGCGACCGATGATGCCTTCGAAGTTCCCGCCTACATGCAGCGTCACGACTATGAGATCCTCCCGGTTTCGCCGAAGCTCGATCACGTTCTCGAGCGGGCCTGCGTTCCCTCGATTGCTGACCTCGATCAGACGCCGGACCTCGTCGATCTGTTTCGAGCCAGCGCACACATTCCCTTCCACACCGAAGAAATCCTGTCGCTTTCCCCACTGCCGATGGGCGTTTGGATGCAGCTGGGGATCGCGCACCCCGAAGCGACCGCGATACTCGAAGCCGCCGGAATCGCCGTCATTGAGGACCGCTGCTTGATGGTCGAGCACGCGCGCCTCCTCGGAGCGTCGCGGTGAGCGGCGACAAGGGTCGCGGCCGCAACCTCGTCTGGTCCGACCAACGCGGCGGCGATGTTCGCGGGAGCGACGCGGCGTCTCCGAGACGCGCGCGTGGCGACGGCGTGGTGCGGGTTCGCCGGGAGACCAAGGGGCGCGGCGGGAAGACGGTGACATCGGTTTCAGGTGTCGAGCTTGCGAGCGACCGCCTGCGCGACCTCGCCAAGGAGCTGAAGCAGCGCTGCGGCACGGGAGGCGCAGTGAAGGACGGCGTGATCGAGATTCAGGGGGATCACCGCACGACGATCGTCGCCGCGCTCGAATCGCGAGGCTACGAGGTCAAACTCGCCGGCGGCTAACGCTCGACCTCGCTCGCCCGCGGGGCCTCTTCCCGCGCTTCGTAGCGAACGAAGCGACGCTGCATCCAGCGAACGGCAAAGACATCGGCCAATCCGACGAACAGCCGATTGCCGATCCCATACTTTGATTCGCCATGCTGGCGCGGGCGATGATTCACGAGCAGCTCCGTCACTCGTGCGCCTCGCATTCGAAGGAGCGTCGGCAAGAATCGGTGCATGCCGCGATACATCACGACGTCGTCGATGAACGAGCGTCGCATCACACGAAGGGAGCAGCCGACGTCCGAGACGCTTTCGCCCGTCACCCAGTTCCGAAAACCATTGCCAAGGCGAGACGAGACTTTGCGAACCCAGGTGTCCTGGCGGTTGGCGCGGACGCCGTTCACGACGTCGGCCCGATCGAGGGCGGCCAGCAACCTGGGCAGGTCGGCTGGATCGTTCTGCAAGTCGGCGTCGAGGGTGGCCAGGATCTCACCGCGGGCCGCCCGAAATCCAGCTTGAAGGGCGGCGCTCTGTCCGCTGTTCGCGAGCAACGTGATCACTCGGACGCGATCGTCCGTTTGCGCCACGTCTCGCAGGGCTTCGTCGGTCCCTTCGGAACTGCCGTCGTCGACGTAGACGAACTCGACGCCTCCCGGATGCCCGGAGAGCACCGCTTCAACCTCGGCGTGAAGCGGTGCCACGTTGTCGCGTTCGTTGTAGAACGGAACGACGATCGAGAGATGAGGTCCGTCGCCCAACGCCCCGCCTAACCCTTCAGGAGTTCGGGGTTGCGAGCGGCGACCAATGAGCGAATCCCGTCCTTCCAATGGACTCTCGACGGGCCCACCTTGGACTGAAGCTGCGACGTATCGAGAAGCAGCGGCTCGAGGGCGGTTTCCGAAGCTTCGAACTTCGGTTCGAGACCCGTCAACTCACCCAGGTAGCTGCACCATTCTTCGACGGAAGTATCCTCGCTGCCGGCCCAGTTCACGATCGTCGCAGGCACGCTGGCCAAGCCTAACAATCCCTCGATGTGAGAGACGTAGTCCTCTTCGTGGAGCAAGGGAAAGTAGTTCGCGCCACTCGGATGAACCGGAATCGGAACCCCGGCTTTCATCATCATCAAGTGGAACCAGGGCCAACCCCCCGCACTGCCGTAGGGGACGGCCAACCTGGCGATGATCGTCGGCAGCCCGAGCTGGCGCGCACTGGTCCGAACCACAGCCTCCGCCGCAATCTTGCAGATGCTGTAGGTCGAGAGCATGTGCCGGTGGTGATCGGCCAGCGGGCTCGCCTCATCGATCCGGCCCTCCGACTTCGCACGGTACACACCGGTCGTGGAGCAGTGAAGAAACGCCTTGGCATCGCGACAATGCTGCATCAAGAGTCCGGCGCCCTCGGCGTTCATCGCGAGGTCACCGTTGAAGTCGTCCTCGCCGCTCTTGGCGACGGCGAAGTGCAGCACGTAGTCGAGCCCATCCGGGATGTTCTCGAACTGCCCGGCAGCGAGATCTCCGACCACGGGCTCGGCGCCGACAGCGGCGACACGTTCGCGGTCGCCATCACGCCCGTAGCGACCCAAAGCGAGTACGCGATTCTTCTTGGCGAGTTCAGCAGCCACCGGAAAGGCGACCTGCCCCGTCACGCCCGTCACGAGAATCGTCTGGTTCTCGAGCATGTATCCTCCGTTTCCGGCCGCTCTCGGGCAGCCCAGAGCCCGACAGGGTACCGTTCCGAGCCGAGCCGCGAAGGGGCCCCGGGCGTTTCGCGCGGAAGCTTGGACGAGGGGGGTGGACGGGGAATGAGCGACAGCGACGCGAGTCCCTGGCTCCGAACCGGCGTGATCGGCGCTGCCGCGCTGCTCCTATTCGTCGGGCTCGGCTGGCTCGACGCTTCGGCCCCCGATGAGCCCCGCTACACGCAAGTGGCCGAGGAAGTCCGCGCGATGAAGAACGGCCCAGGCGACTGGGTCTTGCTGCACCTGAACGGCGAACCCTACGACCAGAAGCCACCGTTCTATTTCTGGCTTGCTGCGGCGGCCGGCATCCCCACGGACCGCGTCACCGAATTCGCAGCGCGCCTGCCGGCAGCCGTGTTCGGCATGGCCGCCGTCATCGGCACCATGCTGCTGGGTCGTCGCATGTTCGGCGGCCGCGTCGGCGTCATCTCGGCAGCTCTGCTGTTGACGCTCTACGAGTTCGCACGGCTCTCGCGACGCACCCAACTCGATGTCCCTCTAGCGGCCCTCGAGCTTCTCGCGTTGGCGGCATTCTGGTGGCTCGATCGCGGCTTGACCGGCCGGGGCCGTGGCGCGCTCCTCTTCCATGCAGCGATGGGCATCGCGGCGCTCACCAAGGGTCCGCCCGGTTTCTTGATCCCCATGCTCTCGGTCACCAGCTACCTCGCCTGGGAGGGTCGCCTCCGCGACCTGGCCCGCGCCTTCCCCTGGTGGGGTTGGCTGCTCTCGCTCGGTCCCATTCTCGTCTGGTACCTGGGCGCTGCATCTCTCGCGCCCGCCGGCTACAGCGAGGGCGCCGTCGTCGAGAACGTGATCGGTCGTTTCTTCCAGGGCACCTCGCACGCACGCCCGTTTTACTACTTCCTCTACCAATTCCCCGCGAACTTCCTGCCGTGGACACTGCTCTGGCCCATCGTCTGGATGATCGGTCGAAGCCAGATCTTCACCGGGTACGCGGGAAACGAGACGCAACGCGCTTGGCGGTTCCTGATCGCCGTGGTCGCTACGAGCTTCGTGTTCTTCACGCTGTCCAGCGGGAAGCGTGGACTCTACATGGTGCCCGCATTCCCGTTCGCCGCGTTGTTATGCGGCGACGCGATCATCCGCTGGTTGCACGGCCGTGCCCGGCCACCGAGGGGCCTCACCTTTCTGGCAGCGGGCCTTGCCGGGACCTTCGCCCTGCTGGGAGGTGAGATCCTGCTCGCAACGTTCGGAATGCCGCTAGTCCTCCATCGCATCGAGGGGCTGTTGGAAGAGTCGAACCTCGCCCAACTTTCCGCCTTCGGAGGAGTCCTACTCTTCCTGGCGGCTGGAGGCGCAGTGACCTGGATCGTTCTCGTGCGCAATCGGGTCCGCGTTGCCGCCTTCGTGTCGGTCATCATCGGCGGTGTCTTCGCGCTCGAGCTCGCCGTGTTCACATTGCTCTATCCCAGTATCGACGCGATGCGGTCTCCCCGGGCCATCGCGGTCGCGGCGGCGGCGTTTACCGAGCCCGGCGAGCCCATTGGATTGTTCCGCTACCGCTCGATGATCGGGGGGCTGACCTACTACGGACACCGTCCCGTGGTGGAGCTCGAGGAGTCGGCCGACGTGGCGGCATTCATCGAGTCCGGCGGACAAACCATCGTCATGAAACGGCGCAAGCTCGCAGAATTGGACCTCCGTCTCGAAATCGTCTCCAGCTCTCACGTGGGGCATCGCGAGCTCGTCGTGGTCGTTCCGGCGAGCGAGGCGTCGGCCGACCTGACCGAAGGTCAGTGATTCCGCAGGGGAATCCATAGCATCGAGCCTCGAACCCCCTCGGGAGCAGTCAATGACGCATTGCGTCGACGCGCCGCGCCAAAAAGCTGTTTGGCGTCAGCCACTTGCGGCACCGTTCTGCACCTGTCGGCGCACGGCGTCAGCCGCTAGATTGGCTCCCTTCAAAACAAACACAAGGAGATCAGATGTCCAAAGCCGAGCTTCACATCGACGGCAAGATCATCGAACTCCCGGTCATCGAGGGATCTGAGGGCGAGCGCGCCATCAACATCGAGAACCTTCGCGCGGAGACCGGGCTCATCACGCTCGACCCCAGCTACGCCAACACTGGGAGCTGCGAGAGCAGCATCACTTTCATCAACGGCGAGGAAGGAATCCTTCACCACCGCGGCTACTCCATCGAGGACCTGGCAGAGCACTGCTCGTTCCTCGAGGTCTCCTACATGCTCGTCAATGGGCACCTCCCGACCGCGGACGAACTGGAAGCCTTCACCCGTTCGATCCTCGGCCACACGATGCTTCACGAGGATCTCAGGCTGCTATTCCGGGCCCTGCCGAAGGACGCGCACCCCATGGCGGCGTGCTCGGCCATGGTCTCGGCACTGGCGACGTTCTATCCGGACTCGTTGGATCCGCGCAACGATCGCGAGGTCGAAATCTCGATCCATCGCCTGCTGGCGAAACTGCCGACCATCGCGGCTTACGCCTACAAGCACTCGGTCGGTCAGCCGTTCATGTACCCGGACAACTCGTTGTCCTACGTGGGCAACTTCCTCCATCTGATGTTCGCGAACCCGTGTGAGGAATTCGAAGTTGATCCGGTGGTCGAGAAGGCCATCGACATGTTGTTGATCCTTCACGCTGACCACGAGCAGAACTGTTCAGCCTCAACTGTGCGACTGGTGGGTTCCTCGCACGCGAACTTGTTCGCGGCCGTCTCGGCGGGCATCAACGCGCTCTGGGGCCCGCGACACGGCGGAGCCAACCAGGAAGTGATCGAGATGCTCGGTGCGATCGCCGAGGAGGGGCTAACGGGAAAGCAGTTCGTCGACCGTGCCAAGAGCAACGACGACACCTCGCGTTTGATGGGCTTCGGGCACCGGGTCTACAAGAACTTCGACCCGCGGGCTCGGATCATCAAGAAGGCGACCTTCGATGTCCTCGAACGATTGGGAGTCCACTCGAAGCTGCTCGAGATCGCGGTGGAGCTCGAAGAGCTCGCCCTAAAGGACGAGTACTTCGCCGAACGGAACCTCTACCCGAACGTCGATTTCTACTCGGGCGTCATCTACACGGCGATCGGCACCCCGGAGAACATGTTCACGCCTAACTTCGCCATTGGCCGCCTGCCGGGCTGGATCGCTCAGTGGCTCGAAATGCACGAGCACCGCCACAAGATCGGCCGACCGCGCCAGATCTACACGGGTGAAACCAACCGGAAGATCCAGCCGATCGCAGATCGCTAGGCCGCGATGGGGCCCGAGCTCCCGCAAGCCTGGCGCGACGGTGTCCTCGTCGAAATCGACGAGGACACCGCGCCGGGCGCGGGTTGCTACACAACCGGGCTCTGGACAGGGCGAGAGATTCGCTGGTCGAGGTACGTCATCGAGCGGCTGGCTCGGGATAGCCTCGCATTCGGCTATGGCCGGATCGATCCGCTAGATGGCGCCCTCTCGATGCACGCGCTGGGCGTCTGCGCCTTCGGGGCCTCCGAGGGAATCATCCGCTTCGAGGCACGTGCCGGCAGCGTCGGCGAACCTCTACTCCTGGGAACGGCGCGGCCCCTCGGCAACCACCCCAAGACCTCGAGCATCGGCTGCGTCTCGACCGTTCACCCGGGTCCTCACCCGCGGGCCCCCGGCGCCAAGGTGCCCCGGCCCGAGATCGATGTTGCCCGCATCGAGCGTGACGCGCGGAGCCTCGACGAAGTCCTCCTGTTCGATTCAGAGGGCTTCTTGGTCGAGGGATCACGCTGCAACGTCCTTCTCGCACTGGACGATGGCCGTTGGGCGACACCGGATCGCAGCTTCGGCGGCGTCTTCGGTGTTGGCCTGCAACTCTGCCTCGATCGCGTCCCCGAGATTCGCGAGTGCGCGCTGCGCCGCGAGGACCTCGAGAGCGCCCGCGAGATCCTCGTGACCAATGGCGCCCGTGGAGCCGTATCGGTCAGCGAACTCGACGGGCGCGCGATCTCAAGCGCCGGCTCGGGCGCGCTGGCTAGGCGCATCGATGAGGCGCTCGCCGACTGACAGCAGCCCAAGAGCAGCGGCTCCAATCCCGCGACCTGCCATCTGCACGCGCAAGTATTGTCGCCGGAAGGCTGTTGAGGGTGGTGAGTGCGGGGATTGTGTTTTCTCGAGGCTTGGGAGCGGGCGCGCAGCGTGTGTGCGCCGAGGGGTGCCGTCACTAGGTCTCCGCGACCTGGGCCGAGCTGGACCGACTGCGACGGTGGCTTTCTTCGACCGATGTGTGGGTTGTTGTTGCAGTTTCTCATACATCGCCCTATTCTATGAATCATGCCGCCGCGACTTCGAGAGCGGAAACTAACATTCAACGATGTCCGCATGCGGTCCGGTCGTGGCGGTCCCCGACCGGGTGCGGGTCGGCCTCGCGGGATGCGTTCTCAGGTGTTGCACCGGGAGCGGGAGCGGATTCCCGGGAACTGTCCCGTGCATGTGACCTTCCGGGTGCGGGCCGATGTGCCGGCTCTGCGGAACAAGCGGCTGGTCAGGGACTTCCGGCGTTCGCTGTCAGAAGCCTGTGAGCGCGGGAGCTTCCGGGTCGTCCAGTACTCGATCCAGCACAATCACGTACATCTCATCGTCGAGGCCAAGGGGAAGAAGGCTTTGGCCTCGGGGATGAAAAGTGTCGGGTCACGCTTCGCCCGAAGTGTGAACCGGGTGTTCTCGCGTCGCGGGCCGGTACTCGAAGGGCGGTTCCACCACCGGGTACTAAGAGTCCCCCGGGAGGTTCGGAACGCACTGGCCTACGTGCTGCTCAACGTGCGGAAACACCGGGTGCAGGCCGGGCAGGCGAGGCCTCCCGTGATTCTCGACGATGCTTCCTCAGGGCGCTGGTTCGAGGGCTGGAAGCGGCCGCCGCCTACGAGAGGGGCCCCCGGGCTCCGCGACGTCGCACCTGCGCGAAGCTGGCTTCTGACCGCGGGGTGGAGGCGGCATGGGCTCATCGAGCCGAGTGAAGTTCCCGGCGTCGGCTGACGCAAAGAGCCGTGTGTAGTCGGTCACTCCCGCGCACTCGCCCAGACCGCGGGAGGCCGCCCGCTCCCAACCCTGCGCCCCACCGAACACCGCTCAAGCTCACGCACCCCGAGCCCTCTTCCCCCTCAACAACCCGCCGGCGACCACGGGCTTCGCGCGCGACCAAGCTCAGTCCGAAGCCGCGCGCAACGCGACCAAGCCTTCCCGGATCGCTACTAACGTTTCGCCGGCTTACGGAATAGCAGCGTGAAGCGATCCGTATTCCCGCTCACCGTGGCGCGACCGACCTCGTAGCGGAGTTCGTCGTCGGCGCGGTAGTGGAGATCCGACCAATCGACGAACTCGAAGCCGGCAGCCTCGAGTTCGTGGATCATCTCCACCGGGTCCATGCGGCGCCAGACTTCGGCGTGGTCGGGCTGCATGTGGCGGCGCGTGTGATCGACGACGCCGTACAGTCCGCCCGGCGCGAGGGCCTCGAAGACCGCCGCGTTCATGTGCTTGCGGGCCTCGGGCGTGAAGTTGTGCAGATTGCGGAACGTCAGGATCAGGTCGAAGGAGCCCTCGTCGAACGAGAACTCGGGAAGCTGGAAGCGGTTGGCGACGCGCTCCGAACCGAAGATCGCGCCGGCATCCATGCCCTCACCGACGACGCGAAGCTTGTCGAAGCCCGGGACATCTTTCAGTTGACCCGCCACTCGGCCTCCGAACATCGAGACCGCGAAGTCGCCCTCTTCTCGTAGCACCGGAGCGAGGAGCTTCGTGTACCAACCGCCACCGGGCAGCAGCTCCAACACTTTCATGTCGGGCCGCAGCTGGAAGAACTCGAGGGTCTCGATCGGCTTACGATTCTTGTCCCGCGCGCGATCGGCGTCGGTCCGATGCTCTGCATCCATCGCCGCCTTGATCTGCTCACCGAGGGGCGAGAGTTCCGGCCCCTGCGCCTGGGCGTTGGCCGCACTCGCGAGCATCAACACTGCGAGTCCCACAACGAGTAGCTGTCCGATCGACGTCGAGTTCTGCATGCTTCCTCCTCAGGCGCTCCGGGAACCTACCACGGGTCGCGGATGGGTTAACCTGCTCGGCTCTCGAGCGCGCTTGCTGACGGGCACCTTCACGCGGTTCGGTTCAAGGAAAGACAACATGGCATCTCTCGGACGACTTGCGATCACCCTGCCCTCGCCTTTTCACGACGCGCGCCAATGTGTTGCCTTGGCGCAACGGGCGGAAGAGGAGTGGGGATACCCCGCCATCTGGCTGGCCGAGACCGCGGGGGCCGATTCCTTCTCGCTTGCCGGCGCCATCGCCCAGGCCACGAGCCGCGTTGAAATCGGGACCGCGATCGTGCCCGTCTACAACCGAACGCCAGCCGTTCTCGCGATGACGACCAACACCCTCGATCAGCTCTCGGAGGGGCGCTTCATCCTGGGCCTCGGCTCGTCGAGTCATGCCATCATGCGCGATTGGAATGGCGTCGACTTTCATGCACCGCTCGGCCACGTGCGCGAATCGGTCGAGATCCTGCGCGCCGCACTGAGCGGGGCCAAGACCGACTACACCGGCAAGTACTTCCGCTCGAAGGGGCTTCGCCTCGGCAAGGTGCCGTCACCCGCGGTGCGCATCTACCTCGCCGGCCTTCGCGAGAAGATGCTCAACCTCGCCGGCGAAGTAGGCGAGGGACTCATCATCAACTTCCAACCGCTCGGCGCAATGCCCCAGATCATGGCCGCCTATCAAGCGGGTGCGGCGAAGGCCGACAGAGACGCGAGCCAGGACGAAGTCGTATGTCGCTTCCAGGTCTGTGTCACCGATGACAAGGAAAAGGCCCGTGCCATCGTACGGATGGCATTCGGCGGCTACCTCTCCGCGCCGGTCTACAACAAGTTCCTGGCCTGGTGCGGGTACGAGGAAGCGGCCGCGGCGATCGCAGCGGGATTCGCCGCCAAGGATCGTGGCGCCGTCGCCGCTGCCATGAGCGACGAACTCGTCGATTCGATCGCGATCCTGGGAACGCCGGACGAGTGCCGCGAGCAACTCGCCGCCTTCGTTGAGGCTGGCGTCACGACGCCGGTGCTCTCGCCGCTGGCAACAGGACCCGAGGCCTCCGAGGCCGTGTTCGAAACGTTCGCGCCGGCGCTTGGCTAGGCGAGCCCGAAGATGAAGCATCCGGTCGTACTGACCGGCGGCACCGGACTGATCGGGCGGCGCATCGTTCCGCTGCTCTCAGAGACGGTTGCCCCGCGCCTGTTGACGCGCCGGCCGCAACCCTCCGCCGCTGCGACAGACCCGGCGTTCATCGCCTGGGATGGGCTCCACTGCCCGAGCGAAGCGCTGGACGGCGCACGTGCGGTGATCCACCTCGCCGGCGAACCGATCTTTGGCGGGCTCCCCAGCAAGGCGCGGATGGCGCGACTCTGGTCGAGCCGCGTCGATTCCACGCGCCACCTGATCGAAGCGATCGGCCAACGACGGCCCGACGAGCGCCCCGACACTTTCGTGTGTGCATCCGCGGTGGGCTACTACGGCGACCGGGGCGAGGAACTGCTTCCCGAGTCGGCCTCGGCCGGATCGGGTTTTTTCGCAGAACTCTGCGCCGCCTGGGAAGACGCCGCCGAGCAAGGCTGCTCACTCGGGATGCGCGTCGTCCAACTGAGGTTCGGCATCGTACTCGCCCGTGGCGGCGGCGCGCTCGGACTGATGGGTCCCGTGTTCAAGAGTGGGCTCGCCGGTCGCCTCGGAAACGGGAAACAATGGTTCCCCTGGGTCCACATCGACGATGCCGCCAACTGGGTCGTTCGCGCTGCCGTGGACGCGCGGGTGAATGGCGCCATCAACGTCGTCGCGCCGCAGCCGGTTCGCAACGAGGAACTCACCCGGGTGCTCGCCGCCCAGGTCCGACGGCCGGCCTTCATGGTGGCGCCCGCGTTCGCGATCCGGGCCGCACTCGGGCCCTTGGCCAGCGAACTGCTCGGGAGCAAGCGGGTGGTCGCGGAACGCGCTGCTGCGTTGGGCGTAGCATTCCAACACGAGACCCTGGCGAGCGCGCTTGCGAGCGAGTTCGGCTAGCGAGCAGCCCACCGCGGGATCGCGGTTTCGGGGCGCGCGGTTCCCGGCTAGGACCGGCCTCGCGGCGCGCCGTCGAAGAGCCCAGGAAGAATGTCCTTGGCGCTGGCACTGCCACCGGGCACCAAGCTGTAGGTCCCGATGCCGACCTCGAGTTCGCTGATCGTCGGAAAGCGGCTGGCGAAATCCTGGCGCAGACGGTCGACGATGGCCGTGGCGGCATCCTCGGTGACGTCGGCGACGAGCAGCACCGCGCGTTCGCGAAGCAACCGGAAGACGTGGTCTTCGACCCGAAGTTCTGCCTCGACGAAATCAATGAAGTCGCGGACGAGCGTATCGCCCTCGCGCCCCGCAATTCCCACGAACACGGAGCTGACTCCGTGACCCTCGGCCAGTGCGCTCGCGCGCTCGAAGAGTACGCGCAGGTGGCGCGGGTCACTTCGGTCCTCGAATGAAGCGTTCGGCATCGTCGACATCGAGCCCCTATTCGGCGCGTCGCCCCGGTTTCTTGACGGAGAGAATGCGAGCCTCGCAGAGCGGCACCAGACACGCAATTGGCGGCCGGAGACGGTTTGTTCCTGCCGGACCCTTCTCCTAAGTTCCGGCCGCCCATGGCCCCCTCCTCTCCGTCAGACAGCGACGTACTCCGTGCAAACCGCCTGGCCCTCGCCTGGCTGGCATTGGTGGGCGCGGTCACAGGACTGATCGTGCTCGGCGCCGGCGTCCGCGCCTTCGAGGCCGGACTGGCGTGCCCGGATTGGCCGCTCTGCTTCGGGGAAGTCATCCCGGAGATGAATCTGGAAGTGGGGTTCGAGTTCAGTCATCGCGTCCTCGCCGGGAGCATCTCGCTCATCTTCGTCTTCCTGGGCGTCCGCACCTGGCCGCTGAAAGCGATGCGCCGAAACATCATCGTGATCGGCGGTTTGCTGCTGGTGCAGATCGTGCTCGGCGGACTCACGGTGCTCCAGCTTCTGGCAGAGTGGACGGTGACTTCCCACCTGGTGACCGGCAACGCCGTCAACGCCGCGATCCTCTGGCTCGGCCTGCGACTCCGCGATGAGGGTCGGCCCGTTGGTCGAAACCTGGTCTCGCGGTTCGGGAGCGCGGTCCTGTGGGCCACGGTCCTGCTTGGCTTCGCACAGATCGTTCTCGGCGGCCTCGTCTCTTCGAGCTACGCCGGGCTGGCGTGCCCGGAGTGGCCGGCCTGCAACGGCGGGCTCTGGGTTCCGACCTGGAACGGCACTGTCGGCCTCCACTTGTTTCATCGCTTCAATGGATACGCCTTTGGCGCCCTACTCTTGCTAGGCGCGTTCGCCTTGCGAGGAAGCGGCCGACTCGCGACCCTGGCGATCGTTGCTGCGATCCTCGGTGCTTTGCAGATCCTGGTCGGCATCTCGAATGTCCTACTGGGCCTGCCCGAAGGCGTCACGGTTCTTCACTCGGCACTTGCCGCGTGTCTCGTCCTTAACCTCACAGCCTCCGTGCGCGAATGGATTGCATCCCGCGCGGAGACAGGAGCACCGGCATGAAGCCCTACCAAGTGTTTGCGCGTATGCAGCCTGAGCGCGCCGACCGAATCCTGGACGCCATCCTCGACGAGGCGCCCGGCGTCTATACGCAGGCCGTGGCGGCGGCGGCGGCCACCATGAAGGCGCGTCCCCAGTTCATGATGAAGCAGACCAAGGAGAAGCGGGCAAAGTTGATTCGGCAGGCCCTTTCCCGCGTCGCCGCGAGCCCGATCGCCGAAGAGGTGTTGGCCGCCTACTTCCTGGAGGTCAAGAACCCGTTGCTCGTCGAGTGGCTTGATGCGCTCGGCCTCGAGCATGACGAAGGTGTCCTCAAGACCGAAGCGCCGGACTCTCCCTCAACGGAGACACTCGAGAAGCTGCTGGCCGAGTATCGCAAGGACGAAGACGCCGACGATCGAGAGCTGCTCCTAGAGGCCTTCGCCGCCCAGACGGCGATCGTTTGGCCCGAGTTCGAGCGATTGCTCGGGATCGAGAACTAGCGCCCGGGCACCTCGCTGCGCTCGAGCTCGAGCCCCTTGAAGCCCGCTCGAAAGCCCGCCGCCACGAGCGCATCCCGCCACGGGGAGCGCGCGGCCGGGACGCCGTCGATCTCATCGATACGAATCACACCGCGGGCGCGGTCGCGGAACAGGCCCCGTAGGGCCGTTGCCACGCGCTGCTGCACCTCGGCTTCCGGCATTTCCTGCGTGGTGAAGCTGAAGAGCTTGCGGGCGGATCGATCCAGCCACGCGAGCCCCTCGCCGTTCGCAATGACGACCCGCGCGCCGGCGCTGCGCCGAGGGCGCGCATTCGGCGAGACGGGTTCGGGCCAGGGCAGTAGCGCACCGAACGGTTGCACGGGATCCGCCGCCGCGAGCAAGAGGGTACGCGGCACCTCCTCCGAGAATCGCGCTGCCCGTAGCCGGTCCACGGCACCTGCGAATGCGAACTGCGCACCGGTGTATCCCTCTACGAAGTGACCGCGTCGGACCTTCCCGGCATCTTCCATCGCGCGAAGCACGGGGTAGACGGCACTCCATCCGCCGCGGACGGATTCGAGCGCCATCGACTCGCGGGACACCACGCCATAGCGCTCGAGCAACGCCACGGCCCGAGCATGGGCGCGTTCCGTCGGCGCCGCATCCGCGCTGAGGAGCGAGCTGACCAGCGACCATCGGCCTGCGGCCGCCGAAGGTGTCTCGCGCGTTCGCCGCCGGCCCGGACTCGGTCTCGCACCGAGCCCGCGCAACGGCGCAAACGTGTCGTTCGTGGCCAGTCCTGCCCAGACGCAATCCCAGAGCGCTGCGAGGAGGTCTTGCTGCTGCACCTCGGCGTGGGCACCCACCAATTCAGTAAAGAACGACGCTCCCCGGATCTCGAGGTAGTCGAGCAGCGAGTGCCCCAACGGCGAGAGTTCGTCGGGGACCGTCGGCGGATCGGCCAGCAGACCCATCCGGTCGCGACGGTGTAGAGAGACTCGACCATCCTGAGCACCTAACGAGCCGGTTCCAATCCAGACGAGCCTGCCGTGGGCGCCCTGCTCGTCCAGCATCCGAGGGTCGAAATCAGGAATTCGAGCCGGCAGGATGGCGCGCTCCAGATCGGAGAACGGCAGCGGAACGCCCTCCAGCTGATCGAGTACTTCAGTGAGACGCGAGCTCGCCCTGGATTCGGCGCCGATGCCGTGCCAACCCGGCAGGAACCTCACCAGACTCGGCGCCTCCACCGGAGCGACTTCGCCGCGTAGGCGCGCCAGCGTTCGCCGACGCAAGCGTCGCAACACGTCTTCATCACACCACTCGCGCCCTGCGCCCGCTGGATGGAACTCGCCGGACAGGAGCTGATTGCGCGATTCCATGCCCCCCAACAGTGCCTCGGCCTGCGCCGGCACGATGGCGAAGCGGTCGGCCACGTCTACCGTGGCAAACGGCCCGTGGGTCCGCGCATAACGAATCAGCAACTGGGTGATGGCATCGTCGACCGGCTCCAGGAAGGCATGCGGCAGCCCCGGCGGCAGGGCGGTGCCGACGGCGTCTCGATAGAGCGCGGCGTCCTCGGCAGCAATCCAGCGTTCGTCGGAGGCAATCTTCACACGAACGATTCGGCGGGTTCCCTCGAGATCCTCAAGCCAGTTGCCGGGCGCCTCTTCGCATCGCTCTCGAAGCTCGGCGCCCGAAAGATCGCCGACGCGACGAACGAGATCGTGGACGGCGTCTGCATGTCGCGCCTGATATTCGGGCGCGCGACCCTGAAGCTCTGCCTCCATCTCCTCGATGACGCTGACGTCGAGCAGTTCGCGCAGCTCTTCGTGGCCGAGTAGCTCGCGCAGCATGTGGCGATCGAGCGTCAGGGCCTGGGCGCGGCGTTCAGCGACCGGCGTATCGCCTTGGTACAGGTAGGTCGCGGTGTATGCGAAGACCAGGGAGCGCGCGAATGGTGACGCTTGGCGGCTCTCGACATCGTCTACACGAATGTCGCGCCGCCGGATCGCACCCAGCAGCTCCCGAAGCTGATCGAGATCGAACACATCCTGCAGACAAGCCCGGTAGGTCTCCAGCATGATCGGGAAGGCCGGATAGCCGCGGGCCACGGCCAGGAGATTCTGGGCGCGGAGCCGTTGCGTCCAAAGCGGCGTGCGCGCGCCTGGACGCATGCGCGGAAGCAACAACGCGCGGGCCGCGTTCTCTCGGAACTGGCCGGCAAAGAGCGCCGAACGTTCGAGCTGCTCGACGACCCGGTCTTCGATGTCTTCGGGATCCGGCAGGAACGTATCCGTGCCCGGCACTTCGTCCGCGTCCGCGAAGCGCAACACGATGCCATCGTCGCTCCAGAGCGCCTGGACCTCGTAGCCCTTCTCGCTGCTCAGCTGAGCTTCGAGGGCGAGCGCCCAGGGCGCGTGGAGGCGCGCGCCGAAGGGGGACAGGATGCAGACACGCCAGTCGCCGAGTTCGTCGCGGAAACGCTCGATGGTGATTGCCCGATCGGTTGGCAAACAGCCGGTCGCCTCGTGTTGTTCGATCAAGTAGTCGGCGAGATTCCGGGCCGCGAACGGATCGAGATCGTACTCGTCGACGAGCCAGGCTTCGCCCTCCGCACGGTGCGCGTGCAGGTCCTTGCCCTCGCCACGACAGCGTTCGGAAAGCTCGCGCACGAAACGACCGAGAGCGCGCCCCAGTTCGATCGGCCGCCCCGGCCCCTCGCCCCGCCAGAAGGGAAGACGCCCCACCTCCCCCGGCGCTGCCGTCACGATCACGCGATCTCGCGTGATCTCGGTGACCCGCCAACTCGAGGCGCCTAACGTGATCACCTCGCCGGGTCGCGTTTCGTGCACCATCTCTTCGTCGAGTTCGCCAATTCGTCGGCCTTCCGGGCCGAGATGGACGGAATAGAGACCGCGGTCGGGAATCGTTCCGCCCGACAGCAACGCGATCTTGCTGCTTCCGCGTCGGGGTTCGAGCACATCGCGCTCGCGATCCCAGATCAGGCGCGGGCGCAACTCGCCGAACTCGGTGGATGGATAGCGGCCAGCCAGCATGTCGAGCACGGTGTCGAGCAGTTCGCGCGTGAGGTTCTGGAAGTTGGCCGTACGCTTCACCGCCACCAGCAGATCCGGCACCGTCCAGGCATCCGTCGAAGCCATCGCGACGATCTGCTGTGACAGCACATCGAGCGGGTTGTGCGGAATCCGAAGCGGCTCGACCGCTCCCTGTCGCATCCCCTCAGCGACGACCGTGGCTTCCAGCAGGTCACTGCGGTGCTTGGGGAACACGATTCCACGCGATGGCACACCGACCTGGTGGCCGGCACGACCGACCCGCTGGAGCCCACTCGCCACAGATCCCGGCGATTCCACCATCAAGACCAGATCAACGGCGCCCATGTCGATACCGAGTTCGAGTGAGCTCGTCGCAACGATGGCGCGCAGGCGACCCGATTTCAGATCCTCTTCCATCTCGCGCCGTTGTTCATGGGCGATCGAACCATGATGGGAGCGAACGAGTTCGGGAACAGCCGCGTCCCCGGCCTGCTCGAATCCAGAGCCGGCCTCGCGCGCGAGATCATTCAGGCGTTTGGCAAGACGTTCGCAGAGGCCGCGGCTATTCACGAAGAGAATCACGCTGCGATGCGCGCGAATCGCCTCCAGGAGCCGCGGATAGATCGCCGGCCAGAGGCTGGTGTCGGGATCCTCGCCGCGCGTCTTCTGCATCAACTGGCCTAGCACCGAGCCCGTTGGCAACGTTGAGACCGGCAGCGTCGAGTCCGCATCCTTCGGCGTTCCGCCAACACTCGGAACGCTCGACTCCGGGCGGTACTCGCCGGGCCTCGTCATATCCGGCACCGGAACCGCGATGGTCAGGTCGAGGTCTGGCGGGCGGCTGGTATCGACCTGCGTGACCGGGCGACCGCCACCCAAGAATCGCGCCACCTCATCGAGCGGCCGCGCCGTGGCCGACAGCCCGATTCGCTGTGGCTCGCGCTCTCCACACAGCGCGCTCACGCGCTCGAGAGAAAGCGCCAGATGGGCACCGCGCTTCGTCGGCGCCAGCGCGTGGATCTCGTCGACGATGACGGTCTCGACCGTACGCAGCGTCTCGCGCTGCTGGGAGCCAAGGATCAGATAAAGCGACTCAGGCGTCGTGACCAGGATCTCGGCGGGGATCCGGGTCTGCGCGCGACGATCCGATTGCGGCGTGTCACCCGTCCGCACGGCCACCCGGGGCGCCAGGAACGCGCTCGCCGCCAGTGCCGCCCGGCGGTCGACGCCGACCAGAGGCGCGCGAAGATTTCGCTCGATGTCGTGGACCAGGGCCTTGAGCGGCGAGATGTAGAGGACGCGCACGCCTGGGGCGCCCGCCTCTTCACGTTGTCCGAGACGATCGATACAGGACAGGAAAGCGGCCAAGGTCTTGCCGCTACCGGTCGGCGCGATCAGGAGCGCGTGTTCGCCACGCGCAATCGCCGCCCAGCCCTCGGTCTGGACCGGCGTCGGGGAATCGAAGCTCTCGCTGAACCAGCTCCGAGTCGCGGAGCTGAACGAGGCGAGGCCGGAATCGGATTCGTGTGACGGGGGGAGCGACAAGACTGAAGGTTACCGCCGATCCGGACGCGAAAACAAGGCGAAATCCTAGTCGACCCTGAGATCCCACCTAACAACGGAGCCTCCAACGAGAGACGTCCCCGGGAGATTTCCCGAGGGCGTCACATTCGACGGGATCCGCTGGCGCTAGCGCAGGGTCAGCGCCCCATTCGAGATGACGGGAGCGCCCCGCTCCTTTGACTCGGCGTTGAGGTAGAGCTTGTCGCCCTCCTGCCAGAGCTTCGTCACCATGGTTTCGCCCGGGAAGAAGACACCGCGGAAGCGCGCCTCGTAGCGCGCCACCCGATTGACGTCCCCGCCCAGAGCGGCGTCAACGGCCGCCTTGCAGTTGATCCCGTACGAGCAGAGCCCGTGCAGAATCGGCACTTCGAAGCCACCCATCTTGGCGAACTCCGGGTCGGCATGGAGCGGGTTCTTGTCGCCCGACAGTCGGTAGAGCAGCGCCTGCTGCGGCAACGTCGGCGTCTCGACCACGTGGTCGGGTTGGCGGTCCGGCGGCTCGTTGCCGGGCGGCGGGCCCGACTCACCACCGAAGCCACCCTCGCCGCGCAGGGCCAACACGAAGCGGTTGGTAAAGAGCGGCTCGCCGCCCTTCTCCTTCGTTTCCACTTCCATCACCACCACCGCCATCTTGCCCTTGTCAAAGATGTCGGCGATCCGGCTCGTGTTCTCGAGCTCGGCCGCCACCGGAAGGGGTCGATGAATCGTGATGTCCTGCTCGCCGTGGAGCAGCATCGCGGGGTTGAAATCGAGGCCGGGCGCGTTCATGGCGCCCCCCATGGCACCGAACACCGGGCACACGCCGAAGCTCGGCAGCACCTTGAGGTCCTTCTCGTAGGTGTACTCGAGCTCTCCAGCATCCATCTGATTCGGCGCACCGGCGCCGATTCCCAGGTGATAGAGGATCACATCATCCTGGTTGTACGACGACGTCGAGGAGGGAAAGCTCGCCTGCTTGGCGAGGACGGGGTCGATCGGCATGTGGCTAGACCTCGCCCTTCATGATCGGAACCATCAGCTTCATCTCGTCCGCGATCGAGCCCGGAACGATGTAGCCCTCGGGATCACGGATGGCGTCGAGGTTGGCCTCGATCTCTTCGACGGTGGGAACTGCGCCGGCGCCCTGGATCCAGCCTTGTGCCACGCCCACGAACATCCGTGCAAATCGTCCGCCGCCCGCCGAGTAGACCTCGTGGGTCACCGAGCAGCTCTCGGACGAGAGGTAGACGACCATCGGCATCACGCATGCGGGGTCAAGGACGTCGGGGATTCCGAGTTCCTTCGTCAGGCGGGTAGCCGCGATCGGGCAGATCACGTTCGACTTGATGTCGTACTTGGCACCTTCGATCGAGAGCACGTTGCTGAGCCCGACAAGGCCCATCTTCGCGGCCGCGTAGTTGGCCTGCCCGAAGTTGCCGAGCATGCCGGCTGCCGAAGTCGTGAACACCAAGCGGCCGTAGCCCTGCTCCTTCATCACGCGGAAGGCCGGCTGCGAAACGTAGAAGGCACCCCTCAGGTGTACGTCGAGCACGATCTCGAGATCGGCCGGCTCGAGCTTGGCGAAGGTCTTGTCGCGCAGGATCCCCGCGTTGTTGATGACGATGTCGACCTTGCCGAAGTTGTCGGTCGCGGTCTTGATGATCGCCTCGCCACCTTCCGGCGTCGCGACGGAATCGTAGTTGGCGACGGCCGTGCCGCCGGCTTCCTCGATCTCCTTCACGACCTGATCCGCCGGCGCAGCAGCGCCACCCGAACCATCGGCCGCACCACCGAGATCGTTCACGACCACCTTCGCACCGCGCTTCGCCAACTCGAGCGCGTACTCCCGACCCAGGCCACCACCGGCCCCGGTCACGACCGCCACGCGGTCATCAAATCGAATTTCGGACATCTCTATTTCTCCACTGATTGATTGAGCGCTCGTCCAGCTACCAACAGCGGACGAGCCTGAAGCGTTTTTGGCGGACCACCGCGGCCGACCGTGGGCCGGAGCCGCAGCGCGCATCATTCTAGCAACGGCTCCGTCGGGCGGCGCGGGCCTTCGGCGGAAGTAAAGCGCAGCAGAAACAGCCACTTGAACCCTCCGCCGTACAAGCCCCGAGCAGCCGGGCCAAGCCACCGCGCCCCAAGCGAGCCATGAAGCCGAAGGCTCGCGCCGCCCGACGGAGCCCGCGCGAGCGAAGCGCCCACCACCCCCCCGCTTAACGTAGAGCCTTGGACATCACCCGCCGGTGGGAATTGATCTCCGACAACTCTCTGAGCGCCGCCTCAGCCACATCGAGCCCGGCCACTTCATCTTCTTCCGCGTGCAACTCGGCCATGTTCACCCAGTTGCCATACACGTGCTTCGTGCGTTCGGTGATGATCCCGGCCTTGAGCAGCGTCTTGATGAGCACCCGGAAGATGTTCGTGTTCTCGGTCATCGCCTTGCGTCGATCTTCTTCGCCGAATGCCTCGAGGACGGCGCCGCGTACCCACTGCCAGTCGAGACCGAACTCGGGGTAGATCTCTTGCTTCTGCTCGGCGTTCACCAGGTTGAATAACAACACCTGGAAACAGTGAGCAGCCCAGTCCTCGACGATCTCGTGCTGTTCGGTCGTTAGTTCGGGAACCGTCTTTTCGGCCCAGATCTTGCCGAAGCGGTGATGGAAAGCTTCGTCGCTCATCACCAGCTGGATCAGCCGCTTGAGGGTCGGATCGTTGGTTTGCGCCTGGAGCGTCGCGAAGGCACCCATCGCAAGGCCCTCGATCAGCATCTGCATCCCGATCAGCTTCTTGTAGACCTCGGGTGCCATCACGATCTCGTTCATCAAGCTGGCCAGGGTCGGGCCGGATCGAAGCGGTGAACCCCAGCGCTTGCCGATGTACTTCGAGAATCCGTGGACGTGGCGGGCCTCTTCACGGGCCTGATTGGAGGCGTACTCCTGGGCCCCCGGATCGCGCATGATGTGGCACAGGCTCGCAGAGAGGCTGAAGGCGCCCTGTTCGCCATGGAGGATCGAGGAGAGCACGAATCGCGTATTTTGATTGGCGAGCCGGATCTTCTGGCCCTCGTCGAGCTTGTCCGCCACCGAGCAGTTCAACTCGATGGTGAAGCCCTCGGGCATGATCAGTTCCTTCTCGACATCGAAGGGCTCCGCGTCGAAATCCATGTACTTCGGATCCGCTGGATCCCAGAAGTGATCGCGGGTAGCCGAGATGATCTCGTCGAATGCGCTCGCGCGGTCCGCATAGCGATCGACTTCGATCATGGTCATGAAGTCGTCGCGGTCGACGGTGTTGTAGATGGGGTCATGGGTGATGTGGGACATGGGTCAGATCCTCGGGCGGTTCGGGGGGAATCGGTGCTATTTCGTGGCGCTGAGCGCCTGCCGACCCGGCTGCAGATGAAGCAGCGTGTCGACAATTTCCTGGCGGGTCGCGCGCGTGGGATCTTCAGCCCACCACGCGATCACGCGAATCAGTGTGGCGGCGCGTGCCTGTGCCGCAGCACCGGGATGGATCGGCAGTTCGTGCTGTCTGACCAGTGGCGTCAGCCAGGCCTCGACGCCGCTGGCGACGCGATCATGAATCTCTTGCGCGACCGCGGCGCTCTCGGAACCACGGGAGAACACGACACGGATGAGATCGCGCTTCTCTTCGGTAAACGAGATCAGTTCTTCGAGCCGAACCCGAAGTTCATTGGTCCCGGGCGCACATTCAGCGGCGGCGCGATCCTGCCGCGCACGGAGATCGGCCAGGGCCGCGAACACGATCTCTTCGAACAGGGCGTGCTTGTCGGGAAAGTGCAGGTAGAAGGTGCCCGTACCAACGCCAGCGCGACGCGCGATGCGGGCCGTGGTGATCCCGTGCAGGCCGATCTCGGCGAATGCCGAGGTCCCGGCCTCGAGCAGCCGGCGGCGCGTCTCTTCCCTTCGGGTCGTGTGCCCGTTGGGTGTCTCGAGATTCGTGGCGGCGGCGGGAGAAGAAACTGACATGAATTTCAGTTCACAAATCTACCACGCGTTCAGGGGCGCGGAAACCCCCGGATTTCTTGGGCCTTCCCGGTAACCCGATCGCGCTCGAAGTCGTAGCTTTCAGTGGATGCCTCCCGAAGTCCCCTCCCTCCTTCCCCACGGGGCAAACGGACCCGAGAGCTTCAACCGGCATCTGGCCGACAGCGGCTTCGGCCCATTGCGCCGGTCCGGCGTTTCGACGCTCCAGGTCAACGTGGGCAAGCGCTGCGACCTCGCCTGCCACCACTGCCATGTCGAGGCGGGCCCCAAGCGAACCGAGGCGATGAACGAAGCGCTGGCCGAGCGCGTACTCGCGATCCTGGCCGCCAACCCTTCCGTCGAGACCCTCGATCTCACCGGCGGCGCGCCCGAGATGAATCCCCACTTCCGGACGCTCGTTGCGGGTGCACGCCGCCTCGGCCGTCGTGTGATCGACCGCTGCAACCTCACGATCTTGTTCCGCGAGGGCCAGGAAACGACAGCCGAATTTCTCGCCGATCAGGGCGTCGATATCGTCGCCTCCTTGCCCTGCTACACGAAGGACAACGTGGAGGCCCAGCGCGGCCGCCACGTCTTCGATCCCAGCATCGAAGGGCTGCAGTGGTTGAACCGCCTTGGCTATGCGCAGGACGGCAGCGCGCTGCGGCTGGATCTCGTCTACAACCCCATCGGCGCGGTGCTGCCACCCCGGCAGGAGGACCTCGATCGGGACTACCGACGAGAACTCTCCGACCAGTTCGGGATCCGCTTCGATGCGCTCTTCACGATCACCAACATGCCGATCAAGCGCTTCGCCCACGATCTTGCGCGCGAAGGGCGAACCGACGAGTACGCGTCGCTTCTCGTCCATCACTTCAACCCGACCACCATCGACGCTCTGATGTGTCGCGAGACACTGTCCGTGGCCTACGACGGCGCGCTCTACGACTGCGATTTCAATCAGGCCCTCGAACTGCACCTGGACGGGCCGGCCACCCTGTTCGACATCGATGATCTCACCACCCTTAGCGGGCTCGACATCCGAACGGATCAACACTGCTTCGGTTGCACTGCCGGCGCCGGATCGAGTTGTGGCGGCGCGCTGGCGTAACCCAACGGGACTGAACTGCGTAACCCCGCCCAGATGAGCGGTATCGTAGGCCCGCGCGAAGGAGACGCAGTGAGCGACCAGCAGGCAGAAGCCGCCGAGGATCCGGAAACACCAGGCGGACTCTCCATCGGGAGGATCGTGATCGGCATCGCAGCCCTGGCGGCCCTGATCGTCCTCGGACGCTATGCGGGTGGCTACGTCGAGCCGTTTCGCGATTGGATCGACGGCCTCGGCGCCGCAGGCCCCATCGTTTTCGCCCTGGTCTACGCCGTGGGAGTCGTGGCCTTCGTGCCAGGAGCAGCACTGACCATTGCTGGAGGTCTTGCCTTCGGCGTCGTGAAGGGCTCGATCATCGTAATCCTGGCGGCCACGGTGGGCGCCACCCTTGCGTTCTTGATCGCACGTTATGTGGCACGTGACGCAATCGAGTCGCGCGTCTCCGGCAACCCGCGCTTCGCGGCGATCGATCGCGCGATCGAGAATCAGGGCCGCAAGATCGTCTTCTTGCTGCGCCTCTCGCCCGTCTTCCCGTTCGGCCTACTGAACTATGGACTCGGGCTCACCAAGGTTCGCCTAGCAGACTACGTGGTGGCTTCGATCGGAATGATCCCCGGCACCGTGCTCTACGTCTACATCGGGAGCCTCGGCGGCGACGTTGCCGCGGCTTCGGGCGGCGGTGCCGAATCGGGGCGAACCGCTCTCCTCGTGATCGGCTTCGTCGCCACCCTGGTCGTCACCGTTCTCATCACCCGGATCGCCCGGCGCGCGCTCGACGAAGCCGCCGGCGATCTGCAATCCACCGAGGAGGCCTAGTCGTGCCCGCCGTTTCCATCGCACCGGCTGATGCCCACAACGCCGCCCTGATCGCCAACGTCCACCCGCCGGACTGGAAGAACCCCGTCCCCGAGGGCCGCTACCATATGGTCGTGATCGGCGCGGGAACGGCTGGCTTGATCACCTCGCTCGTCGCCGCGGGTCTCGGTGCCAAGGTCGCCTTGATCGAGCGCCACCTGATGGGGGGTGATTGCCTGAACGTCGGGTGCGTCCCGTCCAAGGCCGTGATTCGCTCCGCGCGCCGGGTCCACGAGGCCGGGCACAACGCGTTCCTCGGCATGAAACTCCCGGGAGACTTCTCGCCGGATTTCTCCGGCGCGATGGAACGCATGCGCGAGATCCGTGCCCGCATCAGCCACGAGGATTCGGCGAAGCGTTACAGCGAAGAATTCGGCGTCGACGTCTATCTCGGCGAGGCGAGCTTCACCGGGCCCGACACGATCGATGTCGATGGGACCCAGCTCGAATTCGCCAAGGCGGTCATCGCCAGTGGCGCTCGAGCCAGCGCCCCGCCCATCCCGGGCCTCGCCGAGGCCGGCTACCTCGACAACGAGAGCGTCTTCACATTGACCGAAGCGCCGAAGCGCCTCGCCGTGATCGGCGCCGGACCGATTGGATGCGAACTGGCCCAGTCGTTCCAACGCCTCGGTTCCGACGTGACCATTCTCGAGCGCATGGACCAGATCCTTACGCGCGAGGATCCGGATGCCGCTCGCATCGTCCAGGATCGGCTCGTTGCCGACGGCATCCGAATGATCTTCGAATCTGACCTCAGGCGTGTCGAATCTCGTGGTGACCAAAAGATCCTCCACCTGGCGACTGCGGATGGACGGGAACACGAAGAAGCCTTCGACGAAATCCTCGTCGGCGCCGGCCGTGCCCCCAACGTCGAGGGGATGGGTCTCGAAAAAGTAGGTGTGCGTTTCGATCCGCGGGCCGGAATCGAGGTGAACGACAACCTCCAGACCACGAACCCGCGCATCTACGCCGCCGGCGATTGCTGCATGGTCTGGAAGTTCACGCACGCCGCTGATGCTGCGGCCAAGATCGTGGTCCAGAACGCACTGTTCTCGTTCGGTCCCTTTGGCAAGAAGAAGCTCTCCGATCTCGTGATGCCCTGGTGCACCTACACGGACCCCGAGATCGCCCACGTAGGGCTCTACGCGAAGGACGCAGAGGATCAGGGCATCGAGCTCGACACCTACCAGATCGACATGACCGCCTCGAACCGGGCCGTGACCGACGGAGAAGAGGACGGCTTCGTCAAAGTCCACGTCCGGAAGGGCACCGACGAGATCGTGGGCGCCACGATCGTGGCGAGCCACGCTGGCGAGTTGATCTCACAGTTGACGCTGGCCATCACCCAGAAGATCGGGCTCGGCGCGTTCGGCAACGTGATCTACCCGTACCCGACCCAGGCCGAGGCCATCAAGCGGACGGCGGGCCTCTTCACGCGAACGCGACTCACCCCGATGGTGAAGCGGCTGTTCGACCTAGTCCTGAAATTTCGCCGCTAGGACTAGAGACAGGGCTCGGCCGACTAACGTTGGCGCGCGGCCAGGATCGCTTGAATTAGAGCCTCGGGGACGTCGGCGGGAAGCGGCGAGTCATCTCGGGCGCATACTTTCTGACCGAGTCGCACGGCTTCGCGATAGCTGTCGACGTAGTCGACGCAGGGTGGGCACTCGCCCATGTGCTCATCGAAGGCCGTGCGCTGCTCTGACGTTAGTTCCTCATCGAGATAGGCCATCAGAAAATCGGTCATCTCCCGGCAATTCATGACAAGTCCTCTCGCAACATCGGATCCAACAATTCGCGCAATGCCAACCGAGCCCGATGAAGTCGAGTCTTCACCGCGCCGGGCGTGATCTCTAGCATCTTGGCCACCTCAGCCGTATCCAGCTCTTCGATGTCGCGCAATACCAGGACGTTACGGTGGGTCTCGGGAAGCCTCGAGATCGCCTCCTGGACGCCACGGCGCACTTCGTGGCGCTCGAGCCAGTCCTGGGCACTCCCGGGCCACTGGGACGGTGTGCTGGCGTGATGTCCGTCCTCTTGGAAGTTCGGAAGCAGATCGTCGATCGATTCCTCGGGCTTCCGCCTTCGCGTGCGCAACTTCATCAACGCCGCGTTGACGGCGATGCGATGCAACCAGGTCGAGAGCTCCGAGCCTCCCTCGAAGCCATCGAGAGCCCGGAACGCAGAGATGAATGCATCCTGGACGGCATCGCGCGCGTCCTCTTCGCTCCGCAGCATTCTCCGAGTCACGGCCAGCAGCCGCGGTGTCGACGCGCGCACCCATTCCTCGGTCGCGCGCGGATCTCCGGCACGGAGCTTCGCCAGCAGCGCGACTTCATCGGGCGTGTTGGTGCCGGAGCCTGGGCTCACAACAACCCAACAATGTCGTCAGGCGGGCGCCCAACCACGGCGCGGGTCGCGCTCACGAGGATCGGTCGTTCCATCAGGATCGGGGCTACCGCCATGGCGTCGAGGATCTCAGAATCGCCGGCATCGGCACCGAGACCCGCTTCGCCAAATGCCGCCTCGCCCTTTCGTGTCCATTCACCAACCGCCCGTCCGAGACGGCGTCCCAACTCGACCAACTCCTCGCGAGAGAGCGGATCGTCCAGATACAGACGCGTCTCGAAGCCTGCGCCCCGCTCTTCCAACAAGGCAAGCGCCGCGCGGCTCTTGGAGCAACGTGGGTTGTGAAGCAGGGTCAGTTGATCGTCGCTCGGGAGAGGCATGGCAGGCATCGTAGCTCTGCAGCGGTGGGTGCTCTAGCGGTGCATCAAAATCCGTCTGTAGCGCCGGACCCCGCCTTCAGCTCCTTTTCAACCTGCTAGTTTCGCCGCCATGTCATTGCTGCGCTTCCTGGGAATTCGAGACGAGGGGAAATCGACCGAGAAGGAGACCTCCACGGTTCGCGAGATCGCTGCTCGCTTGGAGCGGCTTTCCGACGAGACCGCGCGTTTCCTTGCCGGCTTCGCCTACATCCTGGCGCGAGTCGCCCATGCGGACCTCGAGTTCACCAAGGACGAGACCTCCGAGATGCATCGCATCGTGCGTGGGATTGCCGCACTCTCCGAAGGCGAAGCCGAACTCGTCGTCGAGATCGCCAAGAGTCAGGCGCGCCTGCTCGGCGGCACCGAGAACTATGTCGTCACCCGTGAGTTCCGCGCCTCCACGAGCCGTGAACAACGCGGGCAGCTACTGGCCTGCTTGTACGCGGTGGCTGCCGCCGACGGAAGCATCACCGGGCCCGAGGCTTCGGAAATCGTCGCGATCGCTGAGGAACTCGGCTTCACTCGCCCAGAGGCCAACTCGCTGCGCGCCCAATACCGCGACCAGCTCGCCGAGTTCCAGGTGCGGGACTAGCGCCCGCCCTACTCGTCCTCGCCCAACGCTCCCGAGATCTCCACGCCAAGTGCTTCGGCCAGCTCCAGGAACGAGTGCTCGACCGCGCGGCGGAAAACGCCGAGGTCCGGCAGTAGGTTGTAGTCCGAAACGAATCCCCAGTTCAGTTTTCCGTCGTAGCTGAACAGCGCAAGCGCGATACCCATGTTCTCGAGCAGGGGAGCCATCGGGAACATGTTCACCAGCCGCGCGCCTAGCATGTAGAGCGGGAATTGCGGCCCCGGAACATTCGTGATGATCGTATTGGTCTGGCTTCCGGCCGATTGCGCGCCAAGTGACAGCAGCACGGGCGGCGTCCATTCAGCAACGCTCATCATCATATCGACGCCTAGTGCGCTGTTGGAATCCTTGAGACCCTGTGTCACCTCGTGCACCGCCTCCAGGCGGGCGAGCGGTTTGTCCAGATCGAGCGGCAAGCGCACCATCCAGGACGAGACCCGGTTGCCCATCGCGCCCTTCTCGTCTTCGCTGCGCATGCTGACCGGCGCTGAGGCCCGGAAATGGATCGCGCCGGGATCAACGTTGCGAAGTTGCATGTATTCGCGGAAGGCGCCGGCCGCCGTCGTCAGAACGACGTCATTCACCGTGCACTTTGCAGCCCGACGCACGGCCTTCACGTCCTCCAGCGGAAAACTGATCCAGTCGAAGCGGCGATGTGGCCCGAGCGGTCCATTGATCGGGGTATCCGACGGCGGATCGAGCGCCTGGCTGAAAACCTCGCCGAGGGCCTTGGCACGAATCCCGAGCTCCGCGCGAAAGTCTTCGGTCTCATCGCGCAGGGCCTGGATCCCGCGAACTAACGCCATCGGCATCCCGACCCGATGCGCCAACTCGTCACGCAACAACTCGCTGGCGGAGGGCGCCGTCCGCGGTACGAAGGGCTGCGGTTCGGCCGGTTCCTTCTGCGGTTCGACGCTCATCAACAACTGGGCGAGATCGACGCCAGAGGCACCGTCGATCATGCAGTGGTGAATCTTCGTGATCATGCCGAAGCGGTTGCCGCCGGTAAGGCCCTCAACGATCCACATCTCCCACAGCGGACGCTCACGGTCGAGCTGCTGCGCCATGATGCGGCCGGCCAGCTGCTTGAGCTGACCGAGATCGCCCGGCTTCGGCAGGCTGGTATGCCGGACGTGGTAGTCGAGGTTGAAATCAGCGTCGTCGACCCAAACCGGATTTCCCATCACGGGAACCCACTGCAGCTTCTGGCGGTAGCGCGGAATATCATGCAGCACGCCCTCAACGGCCGCGCGCAGCTTGTCAAAATCGACGCCGCCCTCGACCGTCGTTAGGTCGCCGATATCGAAGATCGACAAGCCCGAGATGTGCATGTGTGCGGTCGGGGTCTCGCCGACCAGGAACGTGTTGTCCTGGGCACTCAGGCGGTCGTAGCGATAGTTGGCCATCAGGAGGCACCCGCGAGACGCGCCTCGGACTCAGCCCGCATCTTTTCCAGGAAACCGGTCGCAGCACGCACGGCGTAGGCCGAGCGTACGGAGTGGAAGGAATCGAACGCGTGCTGGCCGCCATTCATTTCGAGGCACATCACCGGTTGTTGGGACTTCTCCTCGAGCGCCCGAATGAACGTGCGGGCCTCCTCGACGAACACGAGCGAATCGTGGGAGCCCTGGATCGCCAGCAACGGGGGGGCCTCGGAGGAAATGTGGGAAACCGGCGAGCCCGCGTCCCACAGCTCGCGGTTCTCATTGGGAGTGCACTTGAGCACCCGCTCGGCGAGTAGCGGCTCCATCGCGTACTCGCCCCGGTCGCCGGCGCGATCGAGCCAATCGAAGACCCCGTAAAAGGGAACCGCGGCGGCCACGCGGGTATCCACGTCTTCGAAGCCAGGCTGGAAGCGCGGATCGTTGGCCGAGAGCGCGGTCAGCCCTGTCAGATGCCCACCTGCCGAGCCGCCCGTCACGCAGATGAAGTTCGGGTCGCCGCCGTACTCGTGCGCGTGCTCGCGAATCCATCCGATGGCGCGCTTCACGTCCACGATGTGATCAGGGAACGTCGCTTGTGGAGAGAGCCGATAGTTGATCGCGAACGACACCCAGCCGCGTGTCGCCAGGTGCCTCATCAATGGCTGCCCTTGTTGTTCCTTGTCACCGATGATCCAGGCACCGCCGTGGATCTGGAGCAGGACCGGCCGGCGCGCGCCGGCTTCGATCGGCGCGTCCGGCATCACGACGTCGAGCAGGTTGCGGCCTCCCTTGTCGCCGGGAAGCGCGGAGCCGTACTCGAGGTTGCGAACGACGCGAACGCCGGGGCGCTTCATGCGAAATGGGTGAAACAGTCCGTGAGCCGGCCCCACGTCGTCGAGTTCAACATCGAGCCCGTGCTCGTTCGCGAGTGCGACGACTTCGGCCCGAGCACCGAGACTCCGCAGCTGACACGCAATCAATAGACCCGCGGATCCGAAGGTCAGACCGAGACCGACGATGCCCGGCCACGCGTCGAATGCGCCCAGTGCGCCAAAGAACAACGCGCCTGCGGCATAGAGCGCCAACATCTGGAGTGCCAACTCACCGACGATCCAGCCGACCAGGAACTGGAGCATGATCACTGGGCCTTTGGGTCGGGACTTGAACCAGGCGGCCGACGCCGCTGAGAGGCCAATCAGGCTGAGAACGAGGTAGGCGGTAGACATTCACGGAGTATGGGGAACCTTGCCCCGACTCGGAAAGCCCTTGACGGGGAGTGATCATCCGCGGGACTCTAAGGATCCTTCCCCCCCGGGAGGACCGATGAGTTCTGATGCTGCGTGGATTTCGGCCGCGGACCCTGCAAGGGGTCTGGCGCTGCCGGACGCTCGAACGCTGGAAACCCTCTCAAACCGCCCTGCGCCCCCGATGGGCCGGGCGGTGCGACTGCCGGGCCGGGGACGCGTCTTCGTTCGGGAGCAACGCGGTCCACGTGGGGCGCCGACCGTGGTCCTACTGCATGGCTGGATGGCCAGTGGTGGCCTGAACTGGCTGTCGGCCTTCGCACCCCTGGCGAGGCACTTCCGGGTGCTCGCTCCGGATCTCACCGGGCATGGACATGGCAACCGCAGCCTCGGGGGACGCTTCGCGCTCGAAACCTGCGCCGACGAAGTCGCCGCGATGCTTCGGGCCCTCGATGCCGGGCCCGCCATCATCGCCGGCTATTCGATGGGCGGTCCCGTTGCCCAGCTGCTCTGGCAGCGCCACCGCGAAGAGGTCTCGGGGCTCGTCCTCTGCGCGACGAGTCCCACACCCGTCCCACAAGGTTCCGTTTCTTCGGTCATGGAAGGGCTGATGAAGGGCGCCTCTGGCGCGGGCCGCGCGATGGACTGGATGACCCTTCCCACACGGCGAGCCTCCAGCGCTTTGAGTTCGACACCCGCGCGCGCACAACAACTACCGGGTTGGGCCAGGCGTGAATTCGGACGCCATCACTGGCCGACCGTGCTCGACGCCGGTCGCGCCCTCGCCAACCACGATGCGACTTCCTGGATCGGCGACATCGATGTCCCGACCGCGGTTGTGCTGACGGAGCAGGATTTCGCGATCCCCGCCGACGATCAACGTGCGATGGCCGCGAAAATTCCCGGCGCAAAAGTTCATGCACTCGATACCGGGCACCTGGCCTGCTTGCAGCCCGACTTCGGACAGACGATGGTCGATGCCTGCCAAGGCGTCGCAGCGCGGGCGGCTCGCGCCTTCGCCTGACGTTCCCGTTGGGAAGCGCGCCGCGCGAGCGGCTCCGCTAGGAGCGCTTGAGCAATAGCGTCCTGGGATCGAGTGCAACCCGCAGGGCGGCGATGTCCGGGTTGTCGTGATCCTTGAGCGCGCGTAGCGCAACGCCATCCGATTCGGGCTCGAGCGCCAGGATCACGTCGAACTGGTCGCGGATCTCTTGAAGCGCATCGGGAACACCCGCACTCTCATCAGCGCCGGCGACCGAGATCCAGATCTCGGCCGGGAGGTCCCTCGCGATCGCACGCCAACCTTCGAGCGCGTCGGCACTGAGGCTCGCGGGATCGATCCCTTCAACGATCACGAGTGCCGGCTTGGTTCCAGCCTCCTGCTCCAGCGCAATCGCCTCGCCGAGTCTGGAAGCATCGAAACCTGTCGGCGGATAGGCGCGGATCGAACGACGACGGTCGACATCGGCGTGGACGGTGGCTTCGTCCTGCATCTGCGTCGTTGCGGCCAGATCGTCGAAGACGGTGTCGTAGTAGTCACGGGTGTGCGCCACGGTCTGATCGAGCACCACGTGCAACACGTGATCCCCGCGCATCAGATCGTCGAGCGCGACCCCAACGAGAAACGAGGTCTTTCCGACCCCGTGTCCCGCGATGACCAATCCAAGATTGCCTCGCCCCAGCCCTCCGTGCAGGCCCTTTTCGAGCAGCCTGAGGGGGCTTCGCGCAGTCAAAAACTTCTTGTACATGCAGTTGGATCCTCGCAACCGATTGTAGTGCGGTCGGACCCGGCTCGGGAGAGCAAACTTCCGGCGGAGTCGGCGACTTCGACTTTCTAGTCGTCGATTTCGACTTCCTAGTCGTCGTCTACGACCTGGACCTGGTCCTTGTACTTTTCTTTGAGCTCGGCAGAGACATCTCCGGCAACGGGCGCGTACTTGGCGAATTCCATGGTGAATTCGGCCTTGCCCTGGGTGACCGAGCGCAGGTCCGTGGCGTAACCGAACATCTCCGCGAGCGGCACGTCCGCCTCGATCTGGCAGAAGCCGTCGTCCTCGGTGGTGCCGATGACGGTGCCCCGACGTTGCATGATCGTCTTGATCACGGCGCCCTGGAACTCGGTGGGACCCTCGACCGAGAGCGTCATCACCGGCTCGAGGATGATCGGCTTGGCGCGACCATAGAACTCGCGGAAGGCCCCGCGGGCGGTGGCCTGGAACGCGTTGTCTGAAGAGTCGACCGAGTGCGACTTGCCATCGTTGACCACGATCCTCATCCCGAGCACGGGGAATCCGATCAGGCGGCCCTTTTCGAGCATCGAGCGGAACCCCTTCTCCACCGAGGGGATGTACTCGGTCGGGATAGCGCCGCCGCGCACTTCGCTGACGAACTCGAAATCGGCTCCGTCCGTGGTCGGTTCCACGTAACCGGCGACCTTGCCGAACTGGCCCGAGCCACCGGTCTGCTTCTTGTGCGTGTAACTGAAATCGGTGCGCTGGGAGATCGTCTCGCGATAGGCGACCTGGGGCTGGCCGGTCTCGACGACCACTTCGTACTCGCGCTTCATGCGCTCGACGTACACTTCGAGGTGTAGTTCGCCCATTCCGGAGATGATCGTCTCACCACTCTCGGGATCCGCCTCGGCGCGGAAGGTCGGGTCTTCGCGAACGAAGCGCCCGATGGCCTTCGACATGTTCGTCTGGCCCTTCTGCTCGGTCGGCTTGATCGAGAGCGAGATCACCGGGTCGGGCACATGCATCGCGCTCATGGCCACGTCGACGGTGCCGTCTGTGAAGGTATCGCCCGAGGCGCAATCGATGCCGAAGAGCGCCACGATGTCGCCGCCGCTCGAGGACTCGATGTCTTCCATATCGTTCGAGTGCATGCGCACCAATCGCCCGACCTTGTGCTTCTTCTTGGTACGCGCGTTGAAGATGTTCATGCCCTTGGTAAGCGTGCCCTGGTAGACGCGGACGTAGGTCAGCTGTCCGTAGCGACCGTCTTCCAGCTTGAAGGCGAGGGCCACGAGCGGCTTCTGCGGATCGCTCGAGATCTCGATCGGTGCGTCGTCATTCGAGAGATCGACGCCCGTATTCTCGACATCCGTGGGGCTCGGCAGGTACGCGGTCACCGCGTCGAGCAGCTTCTGGACGCCCTTGTTCTTATAGGCGGAGCCGAGGTAGACCGGCGTCAGAGCGAGCGCCAGGACGCCGTTCCGGATCGCCTCGTGGATCTGATCCTCGGTCACCTTCTCGTCGAGAATCGATTCCATCAGCTCGTCGGAGAACATGGATACCGCGTCGAGCATTTCCTCGCGGGCGGATTCCGCTTCGGCCTGCATGTCGGCCGGGATCTCTTCTTCGACAACATGCTCGCCGTTGTCGCCTTCGAAGCGGTAGGCCTTCATCTTGACGAGGTCGACGACGCCGGCGAAATCGTTCTCGAGGCCAATCGGCAGCTGCAACAACACGGCGTTGTGCTTGAGCTTGTCGCGCAGGCCCTCGACGACGCGCTTCGGGTTCGCACCCGAGCGATCTAGCTTGTTGATGAACGCGATGCGCGGGACGCTGTAGCGCTTCATCTGCCGGTCGACGGTCATCGACTGGGACTGAACGCCGGCGACGCCGCAGAGAATCAGAACCGCGCCGTCGAGCACGCGCAGCGAACGCTCGACTTCGATCGTGAAGTCGACGTGACCGGGCGTATCGATGATGTTGATGTGGTGACCGTTCCACTCGGTGAACGTCGCGGCCGACGTAATCGTGATGCCGCGCTCTTTCTCAAGCTCCATATGGTCCATCGTGGCGCCGACGCCATCCTTGCCACGGACCTCGGCAATCCGATGGATCCGGTTCGTGTAGAACAGGATCCGCTCGGTGAGCGTGGTCTTGCCCGAATCGATGTGGGCACTGATGCCAATGTTGCGGATCGTCGAAAGGTCGGTCGCCATGGTTTGATCGCTTGGTGACCCACCCCATCAGCCCCAGAGTCCGATGTGTGTCGGTACCCATGGGGTGCGAAGCAGGTTCAGGTGGCTCGCTCTGCTCGTCGTCCATCGACGGTCAGTCGCGCGCGGAGTCCCGTGTGGGGGTGTGCCCCTATCCCGACCAGAACGTCGGCTCGAACCAATGGCACGGGAAAAGTCGGTCCACTGGAACAGAGGCTTGAGATGGCGGCGGAAAGTAGAGGGTTTTCGCGCTTGAGCAAGCGCGGCACGGCTATGGAGTCGGCCGATCACCCCCCAGGGGGATCTTTCTTGCCGCGGTCGCCCGTCGTGGGCATGTGGGCGAGTGCCCGCTCCATGTGCCACGCCTCGGCCTCGATGCCATAGGCGTTGCCAGAACCGACGACGCAGGAGCGGCGTGCGTCGCAACGTGAGGCGCATCCCGGGGTGAGATTCCGCGTATCGCCGCAGCGGATGGCGTCAAATTCTGCCCCGATCGCGCCGCCCGGGCACGCCGCCACGCACGGCGCAGGACACTCCTCGCACGGCCCTGCACCCTCGAGCGGCCGGCCCACTCGCAGTGGGGCGTCGACGAGCAGGACAGCGCGAAAGTGAATCCAGGGCCCCGCTTGGGGATGGATCAACAGCCCCAGCCGGCTCGGCCAGCCGAGGCCCGCCGCGGCGCCGAGGGCCACCAGATCGCAAGAGCCCCCCGGCGGACCGACGCGGGGGCGATGTCCAAGAATCGACTCGGATCGCACGCCGGCCGCGCGAAGACGTAGTACGGCGGCTCGAAGTGCCTCCTCGGCTGACGCATCGAGCGGGTCGGCTCGATCCTCCCCCGTCGCCAGGGCCCGTTCGCAGAAGCGATCGCCTCGGCCTCCGATCAGGATTGCGGTCTCGAGCCAATCCGGACGTCGGCTCCCCGCATAGCATTCGCCCGCATGACGATCGAAGGCCTGACGGGACAGGAAGCCGTACAGGTCGAGACCGATGCGAGCGAAGCGCTCGAGCTCGGCTTCGACGATGCGCTCAGCCGACCCGCTCACCGACCCCGAGTCCGGATTCGAGGCCCGCGGTCTTGGCACCGCCGTCGACCCGCACCTTGGCAACGCGAACAACTCCACCGCCGGCCGCGATACAGAGCCCATCGGCGTCGCTACTGAGGATCGTGCCGGTCGGCTCCCCTGACGTTCTACCGGCCTCGAACCTGGCGCCGAAGAATCGCACTTCCCGTCCATCCCGAGTCGAATGAGCGCCCGGATTCGGGTCGCAGCCGCGAATGCGTCGATCGACCTCCGCGGCGGGCCGTGACCAATCGAGCGCGCCGACGGCATCGTCGACCAGACCCTGATGGCTGGCGCGAGACTCGTCCTGGACTTCGAAGACCGCGTCCCCCGAAGCGACGCGTTCGACCGCCTCGACCATGGCTTCGACACCGAGCGCGTAGAGCTGCTCGAAGTAGAGGGAGGCTGCCGTGTGATGCGGTTCGATCTTGACGCCGCCCTTCTGGACGACGATCGGGCCGGTATCGACGCCGGCGTCGGGCCGAAAGATGGTGACGCCGCTTTCGTTCTCACCCTCGATGATCTGCCAGGCCAGCGCGTTGCCCCCTCGATACTTCGGCAGCAGCGACGGATGGAAACACAACGAACCGTGCTGGGGAGCGTCTACGACGGACTCGGGCAGGATCATCGTCACAAACGCCAGCACGTTCAGCTCCGCGCCCAACGCCCGGTGTTCTTCCACGCGCGCCGCAATGGGCTCGCCCTTGCGGCGCATCGCCTTGTGGCGGAACAGCGGGAGCCCACGGCTCTCGGCTTCCTCGGCCAACGGATCGGGACGTTTCCCTTCCGGGGGGGCGTACACACCGACGATCTCGTGACCGGCGTCGATCAATCGGATGAGAACGTCGCGACCGAACGGGGCTTGACCAAAGTAGGCAATGCGAAGCGGCATCCCGGGAGATTAACGGGCGTGGGTGCGGTCGCCGACCGGGCCGCGCACTTCGGCGGGAGAACCAAACGCGAGGCTGTGCGGCGGGATGTCCCGGGTCACCACCGACTGCGCGCCCACGATCGAGTGCGCGCCGATCGTTACACCGCGCATCACGGTGACATCGGACGAGACCCAGGCGTACTCGCCGATGGTGATCGGTGCGGTGCGTTCTGGCCGGGCCTCATCGAGATCGTGTTGATCCGAATCGTAGACGCGGCTGCCGGGCCCAACTTGGCTCTTGTGTTCGAAAACGACGCTTTGCTTCGCGCTCACACTGCAAGCGTTCAAGAACGCCTCAGGGCCAATCCTGATGCAGGCTCCCGGCCAGGCCGTAATCACGATCGGACCGACCTCGGTCCGCAGCCATGCGCCGTCCTCGACAACGACTTCGGCATCCGGATGAATGACGAAGGACAGTGCGCCCGGAATGCGCTCGGTCGCCGCGCCCGCTCCGATCTTCAGACGCGCGCCGGGCGCCACGTTGAAGCGTGCTACAGCGAATGCCGGATGCGCGGTCGGAGCCACCTCGAGGCCCGTGTGGAGCACCTGCAGGGCCCGTAGCCTGACGCGATCGCGCGCCCAGGTAAAACGCAGCGCCGCGCGCCGGTACCCGTCCACGGCTCCCACGCTGCGGGCCGCCGCTCGACCGTCGGCCTAACGGCCGGGGCCGGATTCGCCCTCGCGAAGCCGGAAGGTGATGAAGCCATGGGTCGGGTCGTAGGGCGACAGCCCGACCTGGACGCGGTCGCCGGGGATCACTCGGATCCGGAAGCGGCGCATGCGCCCCGAAAGCTGGGCGGTCACGGTCTGCCCGGTATCCAGCGCAATCTGATAACGACCGCCCCCCAGGATTTTCTCCACGGCACCCGTCGTCTGAATCAGATCATCTCGCGCCAACTGCGCCCTCCGATGCCGCGTCCGAGACCATCGGCCTGGGCGGCAAGCGGCGCGCACCTTAGCGCGTGGGTCAGGGGAAAGCGACTTCGCCACGCCTCCGGGGTCGAGCCGAGCCGCCGGGAACTAGGCCCGGGGACGCGGATTCCCGTGAACGGCGAGCCCCAGAATTCCGATGAGGGCGCCCGCCATGGGGAGCCCGAACCCAGCGATCTGGGGTCCCGCCACCGATGCCATCCGCCCGCGTCGCAGGGTGGCGGACGTCGGTCCGTTCGCGGGCAGACGGCTCGGTGTTTCGAACGCCTCGGCGATGCCCATCTCGCCGACGACAGCGGAGCTGCGGGAAGGCGTTTCGGTTGCGGGTTGGAGCGTGCTCCTTTCGTGCGGCGGCCGTTCGGGTCGGTCGGCGTACGACCCGGGCAGCGGAGCCGCAGTGGCGCACACAGCGACGAGTAGGCCTAAGGAGGCCCCGCATCCCATCGCTGTCCATCGCTTCGGGCTGATCATGAGGACGAGGGAATGCAACGCACGTGCCGAGCGCACCCCGTCGCGCAGCACTCGTGCAACCGGCGGCCGCAACCCTGCGGCGTCGTAGAGAGCGCCCGTTCGTCGTCGAGCCGAACGCGATCTGAGGCGTTGGACCCGGAGGTGCCGCATTCCGTTACTTGAGTGACACAGGCTGGCACTCGGAATGGGCGCGGCACCATGGCGGAGAGGGTGGGATTCGAACCCACGGAAGGCTTGCACCTTCACCTGATTTCGAGTCAGGCACGTTCAACCGGGCTCCGCCACCTCTCCGGAGCGCGGGAAGGCTAGCCTTTTCGTCAGCGCTTGCAGCCAGGAGCTGGCGTTCGGCCTGGACGCGTCATCCCTAGGACCCGTCAGCTTCCGGCGAGCCCGCCTCCGGTGAACCCGATTCCGGGGCGCTGGATTCCGGAGCAGCGGATTCCGGCGCGAACAGGTCGAGTTCGATGCGAACGCTGTCGCCGGCCCGCCCTGCAGCCGTGGTCGAGCCATCGAGCGACTGCAGATCGCGTTGAGACAGCTCCACCCGCGGCGCAAACGCGTTCTCATGGAAGGCGTCGACGATCCGGCGAGCGCGGACGGCCTCGCTTTCGCCCGTTTCCGGCTCGGCACTCCCACAAGCCAACAGCGCGCCGCCGGGAGACAACAAGCAGGCCCGCACAGAAGTGCCCGCATCGACCCGGAGCCGAAAGCCGAAGCCGGTCTCTTCGAAGCGCGGCGATCGCCGCAACAATTTCGCCACCCTTGCGACCTCGGCGCCCTCACCCGCCTCGACTCGCACGGGGAGTCGGGCGCCCACTCGACGAATCACTCCAGGATCGAGCTGCCACGCCTGATCCCAGGCGGCGACGGCGGCACCTTCATTGCCCAAGGCCGCCTCGGAACGCGCCAGCGTCGTCAGCAAGCGTGCGCGCATCAGGACTTCCGCCTGGGGCAGCGACTGGATGGCGGCACTCGCGAGCTTCAGTGCGCGCTCGGAATCGCCTCGGACGTGGGCCAGCTCGGCCTCGAGTGCGTCCAGGTAGCTCGCGGCCCCGGGCCAATCGTCGACCACGCGTGACCGGGCGATGACCGCGTCGACCACCCCCGGGTCGAGGGCCTGGGCAAGCTCGAGCTGCTGCCACTCTCCGATCGGCACACCGTCCGCGAGGTAGGGACGAACCGTCGCTTCGAGGACTCGCTCATCCGCAAGCCAGCTGGCCGCGCGGCGCCGAGACGTCCAGGCCGCCAACCGGTGCGCGGCGATCTCGGGCACGATCTGCGCCGCTTCCCACGCGGTCTCGAACTGTGAGGCTGCCGCCAGGCGCTCCCACAGACGCTCCTCCGCCGTCCGTTGGATCTGGTGATCGACCAACGCGAAGGCCGACATGCGGCTGTGGATATCCTCGTTGGACATTCCGTGGCGGTCGGGCATGCGAAGCGCGCGGCTGCTCATGCGGGCGGCTTGCTCCAGATGTCCGGTGACCAGCAGCAGGCTGACCGCGTTGAGATCATTGAAGACCCGCATCTGATTTCGAATCCGCGGCGGTTGGCCCCCATACCAGGCCAACATCCGCGGCAATGCGGCACCGGCCTCGGCAAAGCGGCCCTCGGTCAAATAGATCTGGATCAACATCGCCCACGGACTGCTCGGCGTGTCGCTGAAATAGCCGGTGGCTTCGCGCGCCAGACGTTCGGCATCGTCGAAACGAAGCACTTCGAGGGCCGCCTCGGCCGCGTTGGTCGAGACCACCGCATCGGGCCCGAAGTCCTGGCTTTCCTCCGCGCGTTTGCAGCTTTCCCAAGCCGCGGCGCGATCCCAGAGCTCCGCATTGATCGCGCACAACGAAGTACGCGCGATGTCGTGGGTCCCCCCTTCGTCAGGCATCTGCAGCGCCAGTTCTGCCCATTGGCGCGCTTCCGCATAACGACCGAGACGCATCAACGGCCAGGCGCGCATAGCGGGAGAGATCGCCCCGTAGTTCAGCTCTTGCAGTTCCATGGTGGCGATGCTGGCCTCGTCGTTGCCCATCTCGGCCTCGAGCCGCTGGAGCAGCTGCAGGCTGATCGCGTGCCAATACCAGGGGGCGTCTGGCGTCGGGCCATCGGGGAAGGCGGCGTTGAAGAGGCCGATGGCGCGTTCCGCGTGGTGCCGGGACCGGGCGAGGTCTCCCTCGGCCGCGTGAAGGACCCTGGCCAGGAGTGCGTGTCCTTCGATCGAGTCCGGCTTCTCGGCCAGAATGGCCTCGGCCTCCTCTCGCGCACGTACGTTGCGACCGTCCGCCATCGCGATCAGACCTCGATACGAGCGGAAGTCGTCGCCCAGGCCTTCCGGAAGCGCGTCCTCGATCAGCTGATCGAGAGAATCCTTCTCCCGCGCTTCCTCGGCGGATGCGCCACCCAGACCTAACAACAGGAAGGCGCCCGCGATGCCGACCGCGGCGAAACATTGCCTCCGACACCTCGACTTCACCTCTTGAGACTCCGACGCGCCAGCTGATCGAGCGGACCAGCCATCAGCTCCTCCGCCAGCTCGTGCGGCTCGGTACTGCCGATCGCGACGGCTTCGATCCGGTGCGCGAGCACCCACGGAAGGAGAGCCGCCAGATCGTCGCTCGAGACGAAGTCACGTCCATGGAGGGCCGCCCTGGCCTGCAGCGCCGGAACCGAGAGCACCAGGCTGCGGGTCGAGGCCGCTTGGGCGACGCGATCATCGGCGCGAATGGCGACCGCAACATCGACCAGACATTCGTGAATCGCATTGTCGACGATCACATGTGCGTCGATCGCGTCGCGTGCAAGCAGCAACTCATCACGCCCGACCGGCGGCAGGTGTGCAGGGTCCTCGTCGCGTCGGTCTCGACGCGTCCGCAGCACTTCAAGCTCGGCTTCGCGATCGATGGGTTCCATCCGGATCTTGAACAGGAAGCGATCGAGCTGGGCGACCGGCAAGGGATAGGTCCCAGCCAGATCGCGCGGGTTCTGCGTTGCAATCACGAAGAACAGTCGATCGAGGGGATGCGTGACGTTGTCGAGCGTCACCTGTTTTTCGCCCATCGCTTCGAGCAGCGCGGCCTGAACCTTGGGCGAGGTGCGATTGATCTCGTCCGCCAACAGGATGTGTGCGAAGACCGGGCCGGGGCGGAAATCGAAACCACCGCGCTCGGGATCGAAGACCGAGAGGCCCGTGACGTCAGACGGGAGCAGGTCCGGAGTGAACTGCACGCGGCGGAAAGGAGCGAGACCGCCCGTTTCCGGCGCCTGAATCGACCCCCCAAGCGCCTTCGCCAGCGTCGTCTTGCCGGAACCTGGAAAGTCCTCGAGAAGCACATGGCCGTCGGCGACCAGCGCGATCAAGACCAGGTCAATCACATCATCACGGCCGATGACCTGATGCTGAACGCGTGCACGAATGCGGCCCAACACATCGCGCGCTTCCGACAGCGGATCCTCGGCCAGGGTCGTTTCCGAAATCGTCATGGTTCCTCCGCACTCATCGCCAACTAACGAGAGCGCATCCAAGCAGTGGGATCGAGACCGCCGATCAAGCGACGCCACAGCGGCGTAGCCGCAAGTTCCTGGCGAAGCGCCCGGGCGACCCCGCGAAGCCCCGCGGGTTCCGTCCCGGGTCCCGCACCGAATGCGGTCCGCAGATGGATATCCGTCAATCGACGGAAACTCGGCGCGCGTTCCGCCTGGCGACGGGCGAACGCCTCGCGCGTCTCTCCGAAATGCCGCCGTTCGCCGAGCTCGGAGAGTCGGTCGAGGGCCGCTCGATAGACGAGGCGCGGACGGGCGGCGGCTGGCGCCAACCACGGAACGACGCGGCGCCAGAGTTTCATCGCGAACGCCATCAGGACCCCCGCCAGCAGGACCTGGAGCGCGATGCCTCGAAGATCTGCCGGCGTCCAGCGTGTACCGGGTTCCTCGAAAGGAACCTCACGCAATTGCTCCCGCAGCATCTCGCCGAGCAACCGCTGCAACTCGGGATCGGCCGCCGCGAGCCCGCCATCGAGCGCCGTCTCTGGCGCGAGATCGACCACGACCCAGCCGACGCCCTCCAGATGGATCTCCGGCCAGGCATGGGCGTTGCCTCCGCGAACCAACAACGCCGAGCCACCGGCACGGTCGGCCTCGGACACCGCATACCCGGCAGCGACGCGCGCTGGCAATCCCAGTGAACGAAACAGATACGTCGCGGCGTGGGCGAAGTGCACGCAGTAGCCGGTGAGATCGCCGAACAAGAACGATGCGGCAGGATCTTCCGCCGACGCATGTCGGCTCTTCAGGCTGTAGATTCCGGCCTGGTCGAGGTAGGACTTCACCGCGATGGCCCGTGCGAGGGGATCCTCCTGATACTCAGGCGACAGATCGGCCACCAGCTCGCGCGCGAGTTCGCGATAGCGCGGATCCGCTGGATGAGCCGTGTAGTGGGCCCACTCCTCGGGCCCCCAGTCGGGTTCGCCAGCGCGCCCGCCTAGCATCTGCTCATAAGGCAGGTTCTGCACATGGGAGATCACGTGATAGGTCCGCTGAAAACGAAAGTCCTCGACGACCGCGCGAGGCTCCACCCGAGCGGGCGAGTCGAGGGCAAAGGGCTTGACGTGGTCGACAAGCAAGCCGAAAGAGGTTGGCAGCGAGGATCGAGAAGCAGAGAGTGGCGGCGCGCCGGGCACGTCCCAGGGCCGCGACGGGAAGATGCGCAGGACGTCTTCGTCATAACCGCTGGCCGATTCGACCAGACGGAAGCCGTTGTAGTGGGAGAACGCCGTCTGCCGGAAGTAGTAGACGCCGGTCGGAGGGGAGTGATCGTCGTGAAGCACCACGACGGCCACGGGCGCCTGCTCGCCGTTGTTCTCGTAGTTGTCGCGGAACGGAAGATCTTCGAGCTGCAGCATGTCCCGACGGTCGGCCTTGGTGCGCTCACCCTTCCCTTCCTGCACGTTCTCGGGCTGCGCCGCGGCCTCGCCGGTCAAGCCAAGGCCGCCATCCGGCGTAGTGAGCGAGAGGCCCGACACGCGAAGCCCGGCGATGACCAGCACTCCGAGCAACGCGATGGTCAGGGCGTGAATCGGCAGACGCACGCGCCGGTTCTCGACCACGAGGAGGGCCGCGAGGACAGCGGTCGCGCCGACGCCTATCACCAGAAACACCAGGGCCGGGTCGATGCCGTGGGACCAGGCCCAGTCGCTGAGCTCCAGTGGTCGATGCACCTGACCCCCGCGATGCGCCGAAAAAGAGAGGGCCACCGCAGCAGCAACCAACCCGACCTCGGCGACGGCAGCCAGCTGACTCCGCGCAGCGGCCGTTCGTACCAGGAAGGCCAAGCTCCCGATCACCGCCGTCGCGCGCAGTGCCTCCACCAGGGCCACCGCGCGGCCAACACCTAACGAAGTCGTCCAGCCGGGTTGATCTGCCAGCCACGCCGCGGCGAGGCTACCCACGAGCGCGATCGACCCGGCCGCCAGCAGCGCGCCCCGCGTTCGCAGCGGACCCGCCACGGTGCGCCGTTGGTAAGCATCGGCAACACACGAGCCGCCAAATGCGGCCACCGCCGCGGCGACGACACCGGCCGTGACCGTCAAGGGCCCCATCACCACGCACGCGGCGAGTGCGAGCGCGGCCGCGCGAAGCAGCGTCAACAGATTTCCGCGCCCGGTCATGCGGCTTCCTTTGCCGCTTTGCCTGCCACGGCCTGTGCCAGATCACGGCCGCTGAGGACTTGTGATCGACCCGTGGCTCGGACGACCAGCATCGGCGCCGCCACCGCGTAGGGAGCCAACGTCCGCGCGACTTCGTGCACTTCCTCGGGTATCTCGCCGGGCTGTTCGAGGGCCTCGAAGGCGAAGCGATGCCAGACGGCGCGCTGCGGCCGCAGCGGTTGCAACCGATCCACGCCAATGACGACGGCGATGCGTCCGGATCGAGCCGACATGATCCGTGTCACTTCGGGGAGCCAGCGATCGAGGCGCGGAGGCGCAAAGATGACGCAGGAGGCATCCGGCCCGAGATCCACTTCCTCGAGAAATCGCCCGAATCCACATTCGCCCTGAAAGCCGCCGGAGCGCGCGACCGCCTCGAGGGCAGCTGCCGGTTCGCTCTGCGACCCAGGTGTGCCGTCCGCTCCAAAGGTCCACTCGTCGCCTAGCGCGCCTGTTTCCAGAGCGACCCGCGCCGCGGCGGCACTCGCCTCATCTCCGGCACCTGTGGCGAGGTAGGCGACCAATCGCCGCGAAGGATCGACCGCGCGCTCGCGCAGGCGCACGTGGAGGTTTCGCGTCTTGGCATAGACGTTCCACATCACGTCGCGCGCCGAGTCTCCCGGCGCATAACGTCGGATCTCCATCCGATCGCCCTCAGGCACGCCGCTCGGCCATGAAATACCGTCGGCGCCCGTCAGAGCTGTCACGATGGGTGTCTCACGTAATCGCCCCACCGCGGGCAGTACCCACGCGCCCATCCCGCGCTCGTCGCGGACCGACAGCGAGGTCAGGCCGAAGACATCGCGAACGATGAAGCGCCTGGTCGCCGTCGGCTGCAACCAGCGCTCTTGGGGACGAATCTCTTCCACCAGGCGACCGTCGCGGGGCACCAACCGCGCTTCCGCGCCGCCGGGGTCGTCCCATTGCACCTCGAGGTCGAGCCAGGGGATCGCGCGCCAATCGGGAACTGCGAGACCCGTAGCGATCCAGCCGCCGGTTTCGAGTCGACGGGGCGTATCCGTTGACAGTGCCTGCTGGCGCATGTTGCGGCGCACGCGGTAGGCGCCGAAGCCGACCAACAGGGTCGCCAACCCGACGGCGGCGATGCCCGTCGCGCCCAGCGCCAACAGCAGGAGATCGATTTCGCCGAATCCCCAGATCCACACCGCCGCGATCGAAAGCGTCAGGATCCCAAGCCCGCGCACCGTCCATGGAAACAGACGACGCGCGACGCCAAACCCGGAACGCACACCGGCGGGGAGCCGCATGGCGAGATTCAGATCGCCGCCGCAGGCGCGTGGTGGTAGCGGATCATCACGCGGGAGCCATCGGCGAGTCCCTTGCTGAAGCGCGGCCCCCAACTACCCCACTGCGACGGATACTTTTCGCCAAAGGAAGCCAGCGCCTTCGCTTGTCGTGGGCCGTCCTTCTCGAACGCGCCCTCGAGCTCGATGCTAGGCGCCTTTCGAAAGGCTTCGTCCGAGGTCGTCCAGACGCCGTGATCGCCGATCCAAACGCGGGCGCGCGTCAGCCCACCCTCGACAGCGCGAGCGCGCCAGCGATCCGCGGCGGTCACCACCAGCAGATCCCGGCCGTCGCTCACGAACCAGACCTCGCCGTGACAGCGGCTCTCGGTGCCATCGCTGCGAAGCGGTGAGACGTAGATGAGTGGGCTCTTCTTGGCAGCGAGCTCGACGTCGCTCGCCTCCTGGGTTTCGTTCGCCCAGAGCACTCTCGGCGCTAGGGCGCCCCCCAGAATCACTCCACCGGCCGCCAGAAACTCCCGACGCGTCGTTCGCTCGATCATGGTCTCAACTCCTCCTCACAGACAGGATGACAAGGGCACGGCGCGGCGCACCACCGTCGTCAGGTTCCCTCGCAGACACCGAGTTCGCGGAGCTGGTTCCGAGCCTGGGCGGCCCAGCCCCGGTTCGCCGCCGGGCTCGCAGGACTTGGATGCAACACGCTGCCGATCCGTGACCCACTTTCGCCGAGCGCCGCGAGCGCGCGCTTCTCGGCGAATTTCCCGATGCCGATCACCCACTCAGGCTGCACCCGTTCGACCACCCGGCGCAAGTGCCGGTCGCAGGCCTCGAACAGGGGATCGCGAACCGCCGCCGGCAGCTTGTCCGGCGTGAAATTCCGCCCACTCGCTTCCATGAAGACCAGCGGGCAGTAGTTCGCGAGAAAGCCGACGCGAAAGAAGCGCTCGGGTGTCCCGTGGGCCTCACGAATCGCACCCCAGAGACGGGATCCGCTGACTTCACTTCGCGTGCAATCGAAGCCCTGAATCGGTCGCTTTGGATGCTCCGCCTGGGGGACATCGACCTTCCCCTCGATCCCGAGCCAATCCCGCACCACGGAGACCTCGCCAAACGGCACGCCCGTCTGGGACATGCCGTAGGGGCCCGGGTTCATGCCGAGGTACAGCGCGCGCACGCCGGACTGGGCATACCGACGCAAGAACGCCGCATGGGGCCGGCGGGCGTAGACGAGCGGGTTGTAGACGTGGGTGATGGGCGCCGGGAAGACGAGCGAGCCGAGTTCGCGCGTGAGACGACGTTCGGCAGCGAGCAGTTGATCCGCGAGAGCCATGGGGCGAGCAAGGTAGCCTGCTACCTTGCTGGCTTCGCGAATCGAGTCGTGGCGGGGAGAGATGATCGCAGGGTCCCGGCTGAGTCGGGCCCTCGTGAACTCCGTCAGATCCGGAAGGAAGCAGCGGCAGCAGGGGTCAGGCGGTGGTCGGATCGCCCTGCGATCTTCTCTCCACGTCACGGCTGACTCTTCGTTCGCCTACGGCTCACTGCGCGCCGCCCTAGGGCCGGCTTGCGGGGCTGGGAGGCGGAGAGTCGATCTCGGTTTGGAACTTCGGAGTTCATCCCCCCATGTCCTATCAAGTCATTGCGCGGAAGTATCGGCCGCACACGTTTGATGACGTGGTGGGGCAGGAGCATGTCAAGACGCCGCTGCGCAATGCGATCCGGATGGGTCGGATCCCGCACGCGGTGTTGCTGACCGGCCCGCGCGGAACGGGCAAGACCACGCTGGCACGCATCCTTGCGTGCTGTCTGAACGCGGACGGTGGGCCGACCGAAATTCCCACGGCCGATGATCAAGCCTGCATCGAGATCCAGAACGGGAACTCGACCGATGTCCAGGAAATCGATGCCGCCAGTCGCACCAGCGTCGATGACGTGCGAGAGATCATCGACTCGATTCGTTATGCGGCGGCTCCGGGCAAGTGGCGCATCTTCATCGTCGACGAAGTGCACATGCTCTCGACGCCGGCCTTCAATGCGCTGCTCAAGACGCTGGAAGAGCCGCCGCCCCAGAGCATGTTCGTCTTCTGCACGACGAACCCCGAGAAGATCCCGTTCACCGTGATCTCCCGTTGCCAGCGCTACGACCTGCGGCGCATCCCGACCGCCGAGGTAGCGGCCCACCTGGCCGAGATCGCCAAGGCCGAAGGGATCGAGATCTCACGGGCATCGCTGCTCGCAGTCGCACGGGCCGGCGATGGCTCGATGCGCGACGCCCAGACGTTGCTCGATCAGCTGATCGCCTTCGGCGGCACCGAGATCGCCGATGAACGCGTCGCCGAGGTGCTCGATCTGATCGATCGCCAGGTCCTCGTGCGGATCTTACGCGCCTGCATCGATGGAGACGCCCAGGTAGCACTCGAAGCGTGCGGGACCGCCTGGGATTCCGGCGTCGATGCCAAGCGCCTCGGTGCGGAACTGTTGAAAACCCTCCGAGATCTGGTCGTACTTCGCGTGGCGCCAGACCGTGGACTCGTCGAGGGTGCCGACGCCGACGTCAAAGAACTCGCAGAGCTTGCAAACGCGACCGAAGAGCCGCGGCTGCGCCGCATGTTCCGCGCGTTGGTGCGTGAGCAAGAAGATCTTGCCTGGGCACCCGATCCATTCGCCGTCCTGGAGATGGCGGTGGTTCGATTGGCCACGATGCCGCCCGGCGATCAGGTGGAGAACCTGCTCTCCCGAATCGACGCCCTCGAGAAGCAGCTGCGCGGTACGGGAGGCGGCCGGCCCGGCGGTGGCGGTGGCGGCGCTCGGCCAAAGAGTGGGCGCCCTTCGCCCTCGACTTCTGAGAAAAAGGGCCCATCGGCTTCCTCGGCAGCCTCTGCGTCCAACGAGGCACAAGCGCGCGTACCCGACGAACCCCCTGCACCGGAACCCGCTGCCGTGGCGACCGAGGTCGCGCCCAAGGCGGCGCCCGAGATCGAAGCCACACCTGTGCTGGAGGTCGAGGCCACACCCGCGCCCGAGGCCGCGACCGCAGCCGCGGGTGCTCCGCTCGCCACCGCGTTCGATCGGCTCTGCGCGTTCGGCCAGGAGATCAATCGCGGCCTGTTCGCGGCGCTCGAAAGCGGCGAACTACTGGAGCAGACCGACGAACGGGTTCATATCGGTTTGCGCTCGACCACCGCGCTGCGACGCCTCGAGAGCCGCACCCAGGAACTCGAAGATATCTGCGCCCAGTTCTTCGGACATCCGATTCGGGTCACCCTCGCGGAGCTGGGCGGCAAGGCGAATGCGCCGTCGCCGGGTCGGAAGGCGGGAGCGTCCCCCGAGGCCGCCGCTACCGCGCGCAAGCAACGTCAAGACGCGCTGCAGCACCCGGCGGTGAACGATGCCCTCGATGTGCTTCGGGCCGAGATCCTCGAGATCCGACCCTCGGCCGAGCGCGGACCGGGGACGGCCCGTTGAGTGAGCCGCCGGACCTTCAGGCGCTTCTCGGCAAAGCCCAAGAGCTTCAGGGGAAGCTGGGCCAGCTCCAACAGGAATTGGCGGCCCGCAGCGTCGAAGCCTCGTCGGGCGGAGGCATGGTGACCGCTGTGGTCAGCGGCGCGCTTCGCATCGTCGAAGTTCGAATCGAACCCACCGTGTTCGAAGGCGGCGACCGGGAGATGGCCCAGGATCTCATCGCTGCAGCGGTCAATGCGGCACTGACCAAGGCCCAGGCGATGGTCCAGACCGAGATGCAGCAGGCGTCGGGCCTCGGCGGCCTCGGAGCGAACTTGTTCGGCGGAAAGCCGAGCGGCGAATGAACACGCCGCAGCCGATCGAACGCCTCGTCGCCAACTTGAAGCGACTTCCCGGAATCGGCGAGAAGTCCGCGACGCGACTGGCTTTCTTCCTCCTCTCGGCACCCGAGCGACTGGTCACTGAACTCGCCGACGCGATGGTTCGCGTCAAGTCCGAGATCGTGCTCTGCGAGCACTGCTTCGACCTGACCGATGTCTCGCCGTGTCCGATCTGTCGCGACGATCGGCGGGATTCGGGCCTTCTCTGTGTCATCGAAGAGCCGGCCGATCGCGCCGCGATCGAGAAATCCGGCGACTGGTCCGGGCACTACCACGTACTCGGCGGGGCTCTCTCCCCCATCGATGGCGTGGGCCCGGAAGATCTGCGAATCGCGGAACTCGAGGCCCGGGTGCGCACCCAGGCGGTCAAGGAAGTCCTGATCGCGACCAACCCCAATGCCGAGGGCGACGCCACCGCGCACTACCTCGCCGATCGATTGCGGCCCTCGGGCGTTCGCATCACACGGATCGGCTACGGCATGCCGATGGGCGGAGATTTCGAGTACGCCGACCACGTGACGGTCGGACGCTCGCTGCAGAACCGGCGCGAGCTCGACTGATCGCGACAGGCAACGGTCCCGAGGAGCGATCCATTTGGGCCGGTGCCAGCGAGACAAGCGACTACGCTCGATCGACGAATCCTCGGAGGTCGCTCGATGACGAACCACATCGTCCTGATTCATGGCCGCAGTTTCAAACCGAACAAGACTGAACTGAAGCGGATCTGGGTCGCCGCCCTGCGCGCGGGCATCGATCGAGACGACGACGATGGAGAAGCGCTCGCGGCGTTCGACGACGCCAAGAAGGATCTCGTCTACTACGGTGACCTCTCCAACGAGTTCCTCGACGATCCGGATGATCCCTACGACGAGGTCCCCGACATCGTGAACCGTCGCGCCGCACTCGCCGAACTTCGCGAGATCCCCCGAAACGGTTTCAGCCGGAGCCGCTACAACAGAATGCGCGGCCTCGCGGGATTGAAGGAAGGCCTGGCCGATGTCGCGAGCGGACCTCTCGCGTTCCTTGGGATCGGCGACAACCTGGTCGGCGCCGTGGCCCCGGACATGGCCCATTACTGGAACCCGAGCCAAGCCTGGGGGAGTCTGCTGCGGGGCCGACTGACACCCATCCTCGCGCGAAAACTCCGCAACCCTGCCGATCGCGTAGCGCTGATCTCCCACAGCCTCGGCACGATGATCGCGTACGACACGCTCTGGAAATTCTCGCACTACGGCGAGTACGCGCGACTGCGAGAACGAGGCGCCCCGCTGAGCTTGTTCATTACGCTCGGGAGCCCGCTGGGAGACGCCACGGTCCGCAACCGCCTGAAGGGCGCAACGAACACGGGGATCCGGCGCTACCCGACCAATATTCGGAAATGGCTCAACGTTGCGGCCGAAGATGACTACATCTCGCATGACTCAAAGTTGGCCAACGACTTCAGCGAGATGCAGGATTTTCGCCTGGTCGGGTCGCTCAAGGATGCCGCGATCTACAACCTCGCCAGACGAAACGGAAAGGCCAACCCGCATCACGGCGCCGGCTATCTGATCCATCCGGTAGTGTCCCAGCAGGTTCGCCGCTGGCTGAAGGCGACTTCCTGAGCCAAACCCCAACTCGGACCTAAAGCCGTCCCACCCACTCGCCGATCATCTCGGGGCTGGGGCTGCTTGCCCAGCGCCCTGGGGGCAGGTAGTTTGGCTCGCAAGAGTCTTGTCTTCCCGGGCAGTTACGACGGCTCTTGCCGAAACGGCACGAATCGGACCGAAGCGGAGCGAAACATGCTCGATACACAGCTTGTGATGTACGAGGAGGATCACAAGCAGATCCTCGCCGTCATCGGCCGTCTGGTACGCGATGCGAACGCCAAGTGCGTCTTCATCGTGGACAAGAACGGTCAGCTCATCGCGGAAGCCGGCGAGGTTCGTGGCATCGACACGACTAGCCTCGCATCGCTCACGGCAGGTTCGATCGCCGCGACCGGCGGTTTGGCCAAGATCATCGGGGAGGAGGACTTCCCGGTGCACTTCCATCAGGGCGCGCGGGACAACCTGCACGTCACGCTGGTGGCGAAGCGGATGATCCTCGTGGTCATCTTCGACGATCGCAGTTCTCTCGGACTGGTTCGCCTTCGGGTGAAGAAGGCCGGCACCGAGATGGGCAAGATCTTCGAGATGATCCAGAAGAAGGCCGAGGCCGAACAGGCCACTGGTTCCAGCCAGAGCCCCTTCAACGAGATCACCGACGACGACATCGACAACCTCTTCGCAGACTGACGCAGGCGGGCACCCGGGACTCCAATGTCGTTCATCAACTATTCGTCGCGCGAGATCAACTGCAAGATCGTCTACTACGGGCCCGGCCTGTGTGGCAAGACGACCAACCTGCAGTTCATCTACAACAAGACCAACCCCGACCTGAAGGGGAAGATGATCTCGCTCGCGACCGAGACCGAGCGCACGCTCTTCTTCGACTTCCTGCCGCTGGCCCTCGGCCAGATCCGCGGCTTCAAGACGCGCTTCCATCTCTACACGGTGCCAGGCCAGGTGTTCTACGACGCCAGTCGCAAGCTCATCCTGAAGGGCGTCGACGGCGTGGTGTTCGTGGCCGATAGCCAGATCGAGCGCATGGAGGCGAACCTGGAGAGCATGGACAATCTCCGGATCAACCTGCGCGAGCAGGGCTACGAACTCGAGAAAATCCCGTTCGTGATCCAGTACAACAAGCGCGACCTGCCGAACGCGGCACCTCTCGACGAGATGAGGCGCCAGCTCAACACCATGGGGGCGGTCGAGTTCGAGGCTTGTGCCCAGAGCGGCGAGGGGGTGTTCGAGACACTCAAAGCGGTGGCCAAGGGCGTCCTCTCCGATCTCAAGCGTCTCTCTCGCTAGCGCTAGCGCCGCTTCGCGGAGCGGAGGGGCGGCTGCGCCTCATGGCTCGCTGCCCCTCCGCTCCGCGAAGCTCTCTGCCTGTTCGTGGCTCTGCTTCTCCGGGGGGCCGACTGGCGCAGCGGAAATCAAGCGGAGCAAGGCATCCGAGTACGCGCCCTCAAACTCCGAGCTAGGCAGCCTCAGTCGGCGCGCGTTCGGATGTCGCAGCGAGCCATTCCGCGGAGCCAGTCGGCCCCCCGGAGAAGCTCCTCGGTGGGAGGGTGACGCCTATGAGCGTAGTCTCGGACTTAGGCGGTTGAGGTGGAGAGGGTTTGGGGCGTAAGCTTCCCAGATGCCGACAACGATCGTCGAGGGGCGAAAGGTCTACTTCGAGAGCCATGGGGAGCACAACGGGATTCCGTTGGTGCTCGTGATGGGGCTTGGAGGATCTTGTACCGGGTGGTCGGCGTTGCAGGTACCAGCGTTCTCGGAGTCTCATCGGACGATCATCTATGAGAACCGGGGCGTGGGATCGAGCGAGGATCCGGGCGGGGCGTTTACGACGGCGGATCTGGCGGACGATCTGGCTGGCTTGCTGGACGCGCTCGAGATCGAGCGCGCGCATGTGTTAGGCGCGTTTCTTGGTGGGATGACGGCGCAGGAGTTCGCGCTTCGGCACCCGAGTCGATTGGAGCGGTTGATCCTGGTCGGAACCTATGCGCGGCCCGATGCCAAGCGTCGCTTGCTGTTGCAGAAGTGGCGGGCGATGGCCGAGATCGAGACACCCGCCGCAATCTTTGCCCAGGACCGATTGCTGTGGACGCTCGGCGACGAAACCCTCGAGCAGACCGATTTGATCGAGGCGATGTCAGCCAGCTTCCCCGGAGACGCTCCTGCTATTTCGCCGGACCTGCTCGCGAGGCAGTGCGAGGCTTGCCTGAACCACGACACGGCAGACCGGGTGCGAAAGATCCACCACCCCACCCTGATCGTTTGCGGGCGGAAGGATCAGCTGACACCCCCCAAGATGCACCGGGAACTGGCCGATGAGATTCCACAGGGCAGACTCGTGACCTTCTCACAGGGAGCGCATCTGGTTCTCGCGGAAGCGGCAGAGCGCTTCAACGACACAGCCCTCAGCTTCCTCGCCGAATAGAAGACCACCGGAGCCAGGAGATCGCAGTCATGTCGTTGTTTCCGGAGCCCGGGGACGAATATCCGGTCATCCACCTCGAGGACACGGATCGCGAGCTACCCGAGCACGTGGTCAACACGGGTCTGCGATACACGAGACACAAGACGATCGCGACCGGGGGGAAGTGTGTCATTCAGGCGTGTCACGACTACTACCTGAGCCGCACCGTCGCCCAGAAGTCGCTGCGGCGGGAACTCGCGACGGACCCGGTCGAGCGACAACGCTTCCTCCGCGAAGCGCGGGTATCGGCGATGCTTCAGCATCCGAACACCATCCCGACCTACGACGTGAGTCGCGGCAACGACGGCAGCTACTTCTTCACGATGAAGCTCATGCACGGCTCGACCCTGCGCGAGGTGATCGATCGCTGCAAGGATTCCGAGTTCTATTTCATCGAAGGCTATGGCGTGGATCGCATGGTCAGCATCCTGATCCAGATCGGCCATGCGCTCGACTACGCCCATAGCCACGGCGTGCTGCATCGCGACGTCAAGCCGGCCAACATCCTGATGGGCCCATTCGGTGAGGTCGTCCTACTCGACTGGGGCCTCGCCAAGGTCTGGAACGAAGATGAAGATCCCGAAGCGCCGGCCAAGGGTCCCCTGTCGGACGATCCCTCTCTGACCGGGCATGGCAGCGTCGAAGGAACCCCCTTCTACATGTCGCCCGAGCAGATCGACGGCGGCAACGTCGATCCACGTTCCGACGTGTACAGCCTCGGTGCTGTGCTCTATGAGAGTCTGACCCTCGAGCCCATGGTGCCTGGAGAGACAGCCCAGGAGGTCCTGAAGCGGGCGAAAGAGGAGAAGCCGCTCCCGCCCTCGAAGCAGGCGCCGGGACGACCGATCCCCCTCGACCTCGAAGCGATCTGCATGCGCAGCGTTGAGAAAGATCCGGCGGCACGCTATCCGAGTGCGAATCAGCTCGTGGCCGAACTTCGGACCTGGCGATCCCGGCAGTTGCAGGCCAGTCGTTAGGCATGCGCTCGAGCTGGCCTAGCGTTTGCGGCGCGTCTCGAACGACAAGATCGGTAGGGTCGCTGCCAGAACCGGGTCCTGGCTGACGGCGGCGCGCAGCCCGCGCGCGCTCAAGGCGCCGGGCCCGCCAACGAAGACCCGATTTTCGTAGCCTTGAATGCCGATTCGAACGACAGCGGGAAAGTGTCGCGCCAGCGAGGCTCCTACTTCGGGGGCTTCGTCGAGGGCGTTGCTGACGAGCACGCCTCCGGGGCGAAGGCGCCGGACGATTCGCGAGAACGCGGGCTCCGGAATCCCTTCGGGTTTTCGCAGTTCGTGCTCTCGGCCGAGGAAGCAATCCTCCAGCACGACGTCGTATCGCGAACGCGTCCGAGCGATGTAATCGCGGGCGTCCGCCACCACCGTTTCGACGCCGAGCGCATCGAGGTCGAACCAGCGGCGCGCGAGCTTGACCACATCGGGATCGATCTCGACGCCGGTGATCCGAGCCCGCGGCGCGATCGCGCGGACGATCCGCGCGGCGCTTCCTCCACCCAGACCGAGCAACAGCACGCGCTGCCGGCGCTTCTCTGGCAAGGCCAGAACGCCGCAGGCGATGGCATCCCAGACGGAGCCGGTGACCTCAGAGCCCGGCGCCCAGGACGAGGCGTAGGTCCCATCCACCCGCAGTTCACGGCGACCGTTTCGCAGGCGTACTTCGGTGCGAGAGGTGCTGCCGCGACGACGCGACGGGGACCGGTACACTCGTTCCATGGCGGGGTGGTTCTCCTCGGAGGCGGACGACGAAACCGTCCGGAGCGTGGTCCGGGTAGCACTCCCGCTCCCGGTCGACACCTTGTTCGACTACAGCGTGCCTGCCGAACTCGCAGATCGCGCCCAACCGGGCCACCGCGTGCGGGTCACGGCAGGCCGTCAGCGCCACACTGGCATCATCGTAGAAATCGAGCCGGATCCCTCCTCGCGCCCGGCGAAACTGCGTCCGATCGAGACGGTGCTCGATACCGAACCGGCGATCGCACCCCCGCTGCTGGCGGTGATTCAGGCGGAAGCTGAGGCGGTTCTATGTCCACTGGGTGTGGCCCTCGCTGCGGCGCTGCCGCCGGGCTCGGCACCGCGGGCGTTGAAGGGCTTCGAGTTGACGGGGCGGGGTCGAACAGCACTGCAGCACCGCGCGGTCAGCGGCGAGTTCGCAGGAATTCTCAGCGCGCTCGCCAACGGCCCACTCACCGAGGCAGAACTTCGTCGCGCCGTGGCTCCCGGCGCGGAAGCCGTCGCAGCGCTGCGATCGGATGGACTGATCGCGCAGACGCTTCTCGAACGCGGCCCCCGAGTGCGCGCCGCGACCGTTCGCGTCGCCGCCGTTCGGCCCGAGGTCGTTCTGGCCGAGGCCGAAGCCCTCTTGTCTCGAGCGCCGCGACAAGCCGCTTTCCTGCATCTGCTCGCGAGCCGCGGACCCACGCCGGTAGTAACGTTAGGCGAAGACGATCCACGCGCTGGCGCCCTGGTCCGAACCCTCGAAAAGCGTGGCCTGGTCGAAATTCGGCACGAATCCGTGCAGCTGAAGGCAGCCCTGCCGTCGACCGAATCCGCGGTGGAACTCACCGGCGAGCAGGCCGTCGCCTGTGAGGCCATTGGCGAGGCGGTCCGTGCGCGCCGGGCCGAGACCTTCCTGCTCCACGGCGTCACCGGGTCGGGCAAGACCGAGGTCTACTTGCGCGCGGTCGCCGAAGCGCTCGCCATCGGACGGCAAGCGATCGTGCTCGTCCCCGAGATCACACTGACGCATCAGATCATCGGCCGTTTGCGCGCTCGGTTCGGCGACCAGCTCGCGATCCTCCACTCGGGCCTGAAACCCGGCGAACGCCTGGCCGAATGGGAACGGCTACGGCGCGGGGACACGCCAATCGCCGTAGGCGCGCGCTCGGCCCTGTTCGCGCCGGTACGAGACCTCGGTGTGATCGTCGTCGACGAAGAACACGACGGCGCCTACAAGAGCGAAGACGGCTTCCGTTTCCATGCCCGCCAGTTCGCCCTGCGCCGAGCGGAGGCCGATGGCTGCCCACTCATCCTCGGTTCGGCCACGCCCTCGCTCGAGACCCGCTTCGCCTCAGAGCATGGCCGTGCCCGTCACCTCCGTCTCGCCAACCGCATTGGGGGTCGGCCCTTGCCGGCGGTTCGGGTCGTCGACCTCGTCAAGGAGCGCTCCGCCCTTCCCCGCGGCCGCAAGCTGATCCTCTCGACGACGCTCGTCCGTGCGCTCCGCGAGACGCTGAGCGATGGCGCGCAGTCCATCTTGTTCCTCAATCGCCGTGGCTTCTCGACCCAGATTGCGTGCTTCGCCTGCCAACACGTCGAGCGCTGCAAGAACTGCGACATCGCGCTCACCTATCACGCGGGTGAACAGCGCTTGCGTTGCCACTACTGCGACTACGAGATCAAACCCCCCGATCACTGTGGCGAGTGCGGCGCAGAAGATTCCGCGCTGCTCGGGATTGGAACCGAGCGCCTCGAAGAAGAAGTGCGCTCCCACTTTTCCGACGCACGCATCGCGCGGCTCGACCGCGACACGGCGAACCGCCGCGGCGCCACCGAGGCCATCTTGCAGGGGCTCGGTGACGGCAGCATCGACGTCTTGGTCGGAACCCAGATGGTCGCCAAGGGCCACGATTTCCCCGGGGTCCGCCTGGTCGGCATCATCAACGCCGACCTCGGGCTCCACTTCCCGGATTTCCGCGCCGCCGAGCGCACCTTCCAGCTGCTCACCCAGGTCGCCGGCCGTGCGGGCCGCGCCGGCACACCGGGCCAGGTCGTGCTGCAGACGTATGCGCCCGACCACTACGCCATCCGCCCGGTCGCCACCCACGACTACGAGCGGTTCTACGCCGAGGAGATCGGCCACCGCCATGCCCTCGGCTACCCGCCCTTCGGCCGCCTTGGGCTGATCCGGTTGTCCGGCGAGGACGAAGCGCGGACCCGCATCGAAGCCGCGGCGCTGGCCGACATCGCCCGCTCGGCGGCCGCGACCCTGGCGGGCGAGGTGCTGGGGCCGGCGCCGGCTCCCATCGCGCGACTGCGCGGCCGCTACCGCTTTCAGATGTTGGTCCGGCACACCGAGTGGCGCCGCGTCCGTGAGATCCTGCGGCGCATCCAGGAAGTCGCAACCAGCTTGCCGGCGGGCATCCGGGTCAGCGTCGACGCCAACCCCTACGACATGCTCTGAGGCGCCAGCCCGCGCGCGGTTGCTAGATTTCGCCGCCATGGCGCTCCGAGAAGTCCTTCAATTTCCCGATCCGCGGCTGAAGCGGAAGTCCAAGCCGGTAGGCGAGGTGACCGACGAAATCCGCACGCTCGCCGCGGACATGATTGAAGTCATGTACGACGAGCCTGGCATCGGACTCGCCGCCCCCCAGGTGGGCGAAGCCATCCGCATGGTGGTGATGGACACCGAGTGGACCGACGAGGAGAACGGCCCTGGCCAGAATCCCATGGTGATGATCAATCCCGAAGTCCTCGAGAGCGATGGCAGCCTGACCTGGACCGAAGGTTGTCTATCGGTCCCCGACTTCCAGGCCGATGTCGAACGCTCGGCCCACGTCACCGTTCGATACACGGACCTCGACGGCAACGAGCACACAGAAGCGGCCGAAGAACTGCGTGCCGTCTGCTTTCAGCACGAACTCGACCATCTCGACGGCATGCTCTTCATCGATCGCATCAGTCGACTCAAGCGAAACCTCTACGCCAAGAAGCGCAAGAAGGCGCTGAAGCTCGAAGAGGAAGAGGCACCGCTGCGCAAGCCCGCCCAGGTCGACTCGGCCCAGGATTCATCCTGACGGTGCGAACGCTGCGTCTCGCGTTCTTCGGAACGCCCGAGTTTGCGGTTCCGACCTTGCAGCGGCTGCTCGATGGCGCACACCCGGTGGTCGCCGCGATCAGTCAGCCCGATCGTCGGCGCGGGCGTGGCCGCAAGACTTCGCCCTCGCCGGTCGCAGAACTAGCGATCGCTGCCGAGGTGCCTTTGCTTCGGCCGGAGAAGGTCGGCGAGGCCGCAGTGATCGACGAGCTCGCCCGCTTCGAAGCGGACCTTGGAATCGTTGTGGCCTTCGGTCAGTTCATTCCCAAGAGGGTTCGCGAACTGCCGACGCTCAAGTACTGCATCAACGGACATGCGAGCCTGCTACCGCGCCATCGCGGCGCCGCCCCGATCGCCCACGCGATCCTGGCCGGCGATGCCCGCACGGGAGTGACCGTCATGCGCGTCGAAAAAGAGATGGATGCGGGCGCGATGGCGCTGGTCCGCGAGCTCCCGATCGGAGCCGCGGACACGACCGGCACGCTCACCGATCGCCTCGCCCTGCTCACCGCCGACGCGATCGAGGAAGCTGTCGACGCCATTTCAGCAGACGCGCTCTCGTGGACCGAACAGGATCACGCATTGGCGACGCTGGCGCCCAAGATCGAACGAGAGGACGCCCTTCTCTGCTTCGATGCGCAAGCCGTGCAGCTGGCGCTCCGCGTCCGCGCGATGGCGCCGAAACCCGGAGCCTTCACCCACCTGGATGGGGAGCTGCTGCGGATTCACGAGGCCCGCACCGCGCCTAGCATTCCCACGAGCGCACCCGGCACCGTTCACCGAGCTGGGGACGAGATCCAGATCGCGTGCGCCGACGGCGCGCTCGTCCCGCTTCGACTGCAGCGCGCCGGCGGCAAGGCCTTGCCAACCGCCGAGTTCCTTCGCGGAAGGGACATCGCGGCCGGCACGGTTCTGGGCATGGCCACTCCGAGCCCGCTCGAATGAGCGGGCCGACTCGAAACCGCCCGTCCGCCAGAGGGCCAGCCGGACCGCGACGACATGCCTCGCCGACCCAGGCACGGGTACTCGCGCTGCGCGTCCTCGAGCGCGTCGAACACGGCGGTGCGTACGCGGACCTGACGCTGGGCGCGGCGCTCGGGCGCTCGGACCTGGCACCGCGAGACCGCGGCTTCGTCACCGACCTCGTCTACGGCACCTTGCGCTGGCGGGGACGGCTCGACTTCCTGCTCTCGGCCGTCTCCAACCGACCCCTGGAAAAGCTCGAACCCGGCGTGCGCACGCTGCTCCGGATGGGCGCCTATCAAATCGTGGTGGCCGAGGGCGTGCCGGTCTCGGCCGCCGTCGACCAGACGGTTCGCTGCGCACGAAGTCACGGCGCGTCGCACGCGGCCGGCTTCGTCAACGCGGTGCTTCGCCAACTGGTCCGCCGGCTGGACTCGATCGTGTTCCCGAGTCTGGAAGACGACCCCGAAGCGCACCTGACTCATGCCCTCTCGATCCCCACCTGGATCGCGACCGAGTGGATTCGCCAGCTCGGTGGAGCCGAGGCCGCCGAGTTGGCTCGCGCTTCGAACGACGTCCCGCCGATGACGGCCCGCGTCAACGTGGCCCGCTGCGACCGGGAGCAGCTGCTGGCCGAACTCCGCACGCGGCTCCCGGATGTATCGCCAAGCGAGCACGCTCCACTCGGCGTAGAACTCGGGCACCGCGGCAATCCCGCCACCGACCCCGCCTTCATCGAAGGCCGCATGACGATCCAGGACGCCGCTTCCCAACTCGTGGTGGAGTTGCTCGATCCCCAGCCCGGCGAACGCGTCCTCGATCTGTGCGCCGCACCCGGAACGAAGACTACGGCGATCGCCGAACGCGTCGGGCCGACGGGCCGTGTGGTGGCGGTGGATCGCAACGCCCGGCGGCTCCAGCTGGTCGGCCGCGCGTGCCGGCGACTCGAACTCGGAAACGTGACGACGGTCGAGTTCGACGGAACCTCGGACCTCGGCGGGCTCGCGGGCGGCCCCTTCGATCGGATCCTGGTCGATGCGCCCTGCTCTGGGCTTGGCACGCTGCGCCGCAATCCCGACGCACGCTGGCGCGTGATGCCCGCCGACCCGGCCAGCCTGGCCGAAACGCAAACGGCGCTGTTGCGGCAGGCCTGCGCAGTCTTGGGACCCGGCGGGCACGTCGTCTACAGTACCTGCACGGTCTGGCCGGAAGAGAACGAGGCCGTGATCCAGGCGGTACTCGCCGAAGATGCAGCGCTATTCCTCTGTGACGTAGTGCCGGAGGCCGTGCGGAAGTTCATCGATGCCGATGGCTTCGCGCGAACCTGGCCGCACCGCCACGGAACCGACGGATTCTTCGCAGCCCTACTCACCCGCACCGGGAGCCCCGCGTGAGCCACATCAAGATCGCCCCTTCCATTCTCGCCAGCGACTTCGGTCGACTGGCTGAAGAAGTCAGCACTGTGGCCGAGGCCGGCGCTGACTGGATCCACGTCGATGTGATGGACGGCCACTTCGTCCCCAACCTGACGATCGGCCCGCCGGTGCTCCCCGCCATCAAGGCGGCCACGGATCTACCGATCGACGTGCACCTCATGATCGAAGCGCCCGAGCGCTCGATCGCCGACTACGCGAAGGGCGGCGCCGACCGGATCGGCGTCCACGTCGAGACCTGTCCGCACTTGCACAGCACGATCCAACAGATCCACGCACTCGGGAAACTGGCCTGCGTCGTCCTGAACCCAGGCACACCGGCCGAAGCCATCGAGCCCGTCATGGGCGATCTCGACCAGGTCCTGGTCATGAGCGTCAACCCGGGCTTCGGCGGTCAGGCCTTCATCGAGAGCGTGCTGCCGAAGTGCGAGCGGATCCGATCCTGGATCGAAGCCTCGGGCCGAGACATCGACCTCGAGATCGACGGCGGCATCACCACCGAGACGATCGCTCGCGCCCACAGCGCCGGCGTCAACGTCTTCGTGGCCGGCACCGCCGTCTTCGGCAAACGCAAGGAGGGCGAGCCGCCTCCGGGCCTGCCCGAGTATCGTACGGCGATCCAGAATCTGCGGGACGCGGCAGGGCGCTAGCACCCAGCCCACCGTTTGCGGCCGCGGCGGGCCCGGCTTGTGGGCGGCGCCCGAAACTGTAGATTCCCCGCTCCGCAGCCGTGGAAACGTGTCGGGGCGTGGCGCAGCTTGGTAGCGCGCCTCGTTCGGGGCGAGGAGGTCGCTGGTTCGAATCCAGTCGCCCCGACCATTTCCGCAGCAATTCCAGCTAGTTCGCAGCGCGTCATTTGCCTTGGGGCCGGCTTGGGGCCACCCGCGATGGCGTCCTTGGCGAGACCACCAGGGCTGCGGGTGACAGCACCCTCCGTGTCTCTGGGTCAGATCCCGGACGACCTCTTGGCGCGTAGCCGGCGCTTCCGCCCCCAGGCCAGGAGCGGCAATACGAGAGCGACTTCCGGCCCGAGGCCACAGACAGGAAGGATCGCCTGACCGGAAGCCTCGCTTGGCCAGTCCGGGTCGTCGCCGCAGGCCGGGTCTTGGAGATCGATGTGGGAGTCTCCGTCGTTGTCAACGCCATCGTCGCAGGGGAGGTCCGGCGCAGCGCCACAGACGCCAGTGCGTTCTTCAACTGCGCAGTCTCCCGGCTCGCTGGCGAGAGGTTCATCGTTACGCCAGTCACTCGCGCGGCACACTGCGCTGTTCTCGCCCGCGCGCCCGCAGAACTCATCCCGTGAGCATCCGACTCCGTCCACTGTCCGGCCCATCTCGGTCCAGGGACAAGTATCGTTGGAATCTTCGACACCATCGAGATCGCCGTCTTGGAAGACGTTCTGCGCCTGACACGAGGCGAGGTCCGCCTGCGCTTGGCTCAGATCCGCGGAGCACTGGGCCTGCGCGTTGTCGCGGTCGAACGGGAACGGATCGCACGCGTCACCAATCAGGTCTCGGTCGGTGTCGAGCTGGGTCGGGTTGGCGTCAAGAGGGCAGTTGTCCGAACCGTCAGGTACTCCGTCTCCATCGACATCGCTCGGTGGTACCGAAGTAGGCCGATTCTCGATTAGGCAGGGTCCGATCGGACACAACGGCAGGCAGCCAGATCCACATGCAGACGGCTCTCCGTATGATTGGGCGTTGTTTGCCGTGTCGCGTACACCGACACCGATATGGAGGAACCCGGCCGGAGCATCTGGGCCACCTAGAATATCTTCCTCTGAGACTGTGACGACACCGCAGACGATTTCTTCCAGCGAGCCAGAGCCAAGTGCAGTAGCGAGACCGTACAGGGGGGGGACCATTGAGGTGGTTCCGCCGACGATAAACTGGGCATGATCGACGCCAGACTGGTTGTCACGGATCGTCGCGCAGAAGCTGACATCAACGGGGCCTGCCCCGAGATCGATCACGGTGGGACTCACTGAGAAAGCCAGCAACGCCGGCGCAAGCGTGTCCTGTGCTGACCCAGGCGCGGCCAGGAACAGAGCCAAGACAACCGTCAGCAAAAACCGGCGCATACCTGAACCTCGATGTACGCGTCCATCATGCCATAATCGGGTCGAGTATCGAAGCCAAACTGAGGGTGTGGCGCTACGACGTAGTCTTCCGCGGCGCAGCGCTGGCCTTGCGGGGCGCCCCCGGGCGTCGTCAGGTCGCTCGAAGCGCTTGCTGGCCACGTGTTAGGCTCGGGACGTGTCTCGCTCAGCCAATGTCGTCCTGGTCGCGCTCGTGGCCGTGCTCGGCGGGAGCGGGTGCGCGACCCCTGCGCCGGCGCCGGAAACCTTCCTGGCTCCCGGATACGAGGGGGCGCCCGCGGTAGAGCGAGTCCTCGTCCTGCCGCTGAACGTCGACACGCACATTCCCGACTACCTGATCGACGCCGCAGACGAACTGCGAAGTGGGATCACCCGCCGATTTCGAGCGGAAGGTCGTGACGTGACTCCGATCGGGCTCGCGGCAGCGTACCGGGCTTGGCTCTCACAGCGCGCATCCGGTCAGAACGCGGCCGCGATGACGGCTCGTCTCCTGGCGCAAACCCACACTGTCGATGCGGTCGTGGTCGCCGACCTCCAGATGGTGGAAGCCGAATACCTGCCGGGGCAGCGCATCGGCTGGGACGGCCGTATGGAGCCGGTAGAGATCGTGATGGAGGGCCAGGCCGAGCTGCGTGTCAGTAGCCTCAGAATGAGTGGCGTATCCCGGGCGCTCTCGCTTCGGACGCGCGTGTTCGACGCGGAGGGCACACTCGTCTTCGAGAAGCGGGTTCCCCTCGAACTCGTCGACCGAATCCGCATGCGGGGCCGCCTGTACTGGGTCGAGATGCGGCCCGATCTGTGCTCGGACGGCGACGTACTTGATCGCACCATCGCGAACGCCCTTGTGCCATTTCTCGAGATCGCGCCGTCGGCGCCGGAGATGCCGCCGGCCGCATGAACTACCTGGCAGCAGTACTTGCAGGGGTGCTGATCGTCATCCCGTCGACGGGTTGGTCCCAAGAGCCTGTCGAGCCCACAATCGTCGAGGGCTTGGCACTCGGCGAATGGGTGGGCGCCTCCACCGACGAGATCGTCCTCTACACCAACGCGGGCGAGGTTGCGGCGCGACGGCTTGCAAACCGGATCGGGCGGTTCGTCGACACGCTGCGGACCGTTAGCGCGGCAAACGAGAATGGCGCTGGGCCACCCGTTCGGATATTCGCCTTCGCCAGCAAGACGCAGTACGCGGGATTCAAGATCCCCGGATCCGCCGGTTACATGGCCGCCGATTACAACACCAACCTGCTCGCGCTCTCCATCGATGAACGCCAGCATGCGGTCCCCGTGCTCTACCACGAGCTCACGCATGAGCTGCTCAACGCGGCGGGCGAGGCCTCATACCCGGCGTGGTACGGCGAAGGATTTGCCGAGTTCCTCAGCACCCTGACCATCCGCGAGGACCTGGCCACCATCGGCATCACACCCCGGACGCGGATCAACGAACTCAAGGCTAACGACGCGGTCGACTTCGAGGCCCTGATGAACTCGAAGTCGTTGGCGGAGATGGAGGACGAAGACCGCTTCTACGCGGAGGCGTGGCTCCTCGTCCACTACCTCAACCTCCGGACGAAGGGCATTGGCCAACGCCTGGCGCGCTACCTCGACCTTACGGAACGCGGCACGGAGGAGGCCGAAGCCTTCCATCGCGCGTTCGGGCTGGAGCGCGCCGAACTCCTGTCCGCCCTTCGTGTCCACCGGGACGAGGTCACCGATGGCTCGAGTCTCTCGATTCGGCTGGAGGTCCCCCTCCAAGAGACCGAGATCACGGTTGAGCCAATAGGGGAAGCGTCGATGGCAACGCTGCTAGGCGAACTGGCACTGGCCATCGGCCAACGGGACAGCGCGATGGCTGTGCTCGATCATGCGCTCGCGATCGAACCGCACGCGCCCCGAGCGATCGCGGCCCGCGCCAGGGCAGACCTCGCGGCCGATGAGCCAACCGCCGCACGGGCGCGGGTCGCAGCGGCGCTCGAGCGATCAGACGATGGTGTGTTGCATGAGGCCATGGGCTTCGTCTTCCTCGAAGTGGCCATGCGCAACGAGGCCATGACGGAGTACGAACTCGACGACGTTCGCGGAGCGATGGACGATGCATTGCCGCACTTCGAAGCTTGTCTCGCCCGCGACCCAGATCGTGTGTCGTGCCACGTCGGCGCGGCGCTTGCGAACATGGGGACGCTCGGAAACGCAACGAGCAGTCTGCATCACGCCGAGCGCGCGCTGAGCCTGCGCCCATTCGACGCCCGCGTCCACTTCGTGGTCGCCCAGTCCCTGCTTTCGTCCGGCGACGTGGACGGAGGGCTCGCGCGCCTTCGCAAGGCATCGTTTCTCGCACACGATCGAAAGCTCGCCGGACAGATCAATCGAGTGATTGCTGGGATCCAGCGCTCTCGGAGTAGTGAGTGAAGCGGATGCGGAGATTCCTGAAGTGGGGCGGGCTGATTTCCCTCTTCATCGTCGGCGCGTTGGTGGCGAACCTGGCCTGGTTCAAGCCGTTTTCGATCCGGCTGTTCTACGAGCGGGAGTTCGTGCGGACGATGCTGGAGGATCCCGAGCTGTTGTCGCAGATCGGGATTCTCGATGGGACGCTGCTCGATTTTCATAGCGACAGGCTGAACGACGTCTCTCTCGCACAGCGGGACGCGTCGCTCGCACGCGTCAAACGAGCTCTCGACACACTGCATCAATACGATCGCGGTGCCCAGAGCGCTGAGGATCGGCTCTCCTACGACGTGATGGACTGGTTGCTAGTCGACGCCGTTGAGGGCGAGCGCTTCGCACTCCACGGCTACGCGATCATGCAGAATCGGGGGGCCTACCTCGACATGGTCGACTTCCTGGGGCGGGTGCACCCGATCTCGGGACGCGAGGATGTCGAGAACTATCTGGCGCGGCTGGCGGCTCTTGGAACCAAGCTCGACCAGGAGCTTGCTGTCGCCCAGAAGCAGGCCGAATCCGGGATCATTCCGCCGCGGTTCATCATCGCCAAGACGTTGGGGAACTTGCATAACATCCGCGATGTCGCGGCGACGGACGCGCTCTTCGTGACATCGTTGAGGGATCGGATGACCGAGGCGACCGAGATCCCTGCCGAGGAACGGAGCGCCCTCGAACGACGGGCGGCTGATCTCGTCCGGGAGTCCGTCTACCCGGCCTACGACCGCACCATCGCATTCTTCGATGCGCTCGAAGCCCGTGCGACCGACGACGCGGGCGTCTGGAATCTGCCGGACGGCGACGCCTACTATCAGTACCGGATCCGTTCGATGACCACGACGGAACTGACCGCGGAGGAGATCCACCAGATCGGTCTCGCCGAAGTCGCCCGCATCGAAACCGAGATGCTCGAGATCCTCGCTGCTGAGGGCTACGCCGATGCGCCCCTCCCCGAGTTGCTTCGCGGACTGGCTCAAGAAGAACGCTTCCTTCGCCCCGATACGCCCGAGGCCAAGCAGGAGATCGTCGGCGAGTTCCAGCAGATCGTGGACGAAATCTCCGGCGGGATTCGTGCAGCCTTCAATATCGTGCCTGCTGCGCCACTCGAGGTGCGACGCATCCCCGCCTATCGCGAGCAGACCGCCGCGAGCCACTACAACCCGGCGAGCCTCGATGGCGCTCGGCCGGCGATCTTCTTTGCCAAGCTCGCCGAGATCCCGCCCCGCTTCGAGATGCGCACGCTCGCCTATCACGAGGGCATTCCCGGCCATCACTTCCAGATCGGCATTCAAACGGAACTCAGCGGCATACCAAGCTTCCGCAAGGTCCCGTCCTTCACCGCCTTCATCGAAGGCTGGGCGCTCTACGCGGAACGGCTCGCCTGGGAGATGGGCTACCAGGCAGATCCATTCGACGACCTGGGCCGGCTAAAGGCCGAGCAGTTCCGCGCCGTGCGTCTCGTCGTGGATACCGGGCTGCACTACAAGCGCTGGACTCGGCAGCGCGCGCTCGACTACATGCGCGCGCACACGGGAGACGAGAACGTCTCGGAAGTCGAGCGCTACTGCGTCTGGCCCGGCCAGGCCCTGGCCTACAAGATCGGAATGCTCAAGATCATCGAGCTCCGAGAGCGCGCCAAGGCCGAACTTGGCGAAGCGTTCGATCTCGCCGCGTTCCACGATGTCGTGATCGGAAATGGCTCGCTTCCGCTCGCGATCCTCGAACAACAGGTCGATGGATACATCGAGCGCGTTCCCGTAGCGAAGCGAGCGCGTTAGGCTGGGCCGATGCTCAAGGGCCTGCTGTTCCGTCTGCTCCCGACCGTGTTGATCTTCGGCTTGTTCGAGCTGGGCCTGCAACTGGCTGGACTCCCCGATTTCGACGCGTGCTGGCACCCGGTGGAAGACTTCTGGCAGGACCCGCCGGACCCCGAACTCGGCTGGCTCTTCGCTCCGGGCAGCCTCGTCGTCGGCGCCCGCATCAACCAGCGCGGGATGCGCGGGCCCGTACTCGCCGCCGAAAAGCCCGAAGGGCACACACGCCTTTTGTTCGTTGGCGATTCGACGACGTTCGGGCTCAGCGTCGATCTCGACGAGAGCTTCGCAGCCGTCGCTGCAGAGGGCATCCAGAATGATCGGCCCGACGAGGTCATCGAGTACGAGATTGGCGCCTTGCCGGGCTACAGCTCCCACCACTCTCGCGTCGTCACACGCCGCTTGCTCGCCCAGCAACCGGACTACGTGGTCTTCTACGTGGGCGGCCACAATGATCACAGCCGCGGGCGATACTTTGCCGACGGCGACATTCCCGCTCGCATCGCCCGACGCGATCACTGGTGGCACCAGATCCACATCGTTCGGCTCCTCGAGAACGTCGTCGACCGCTCGTACCGCAAGTTCTTTCGCAAGCTGCGAACCCACGCGGGCAAGGCCCGGGTCTCGCCCAAGGACTTCCGAGCGAACATGCGCGACATGCTGGAGCGGACCCTCGCCGCCGGAGCCGTCCCCGTCCTGCTCTCGCCGCCCTTCTCGGGTCACATGCTCGAGGATCATCCGATCGTGCCCGAGTACCAGGCCGCGCTCGCCGAGCTGTCCGAAGAATTGGAGATCCCGTTGATCGACCTCCAACCCCACTTCCAGAAGCACGCCGAGCGTGAGGTCTACCGGAAGGATCTCTTCCATTTCTCGGTGCCCGGCCATCGACTCGCGGCCGAACAGATCCGTCGAGCCGTGGCGACGAGTCGCTAGGAGACAACGCCGTTGGCTGGGCGCGCCTTGTTCGGCTTGGGCATCATCTGGGAATGATCCGGCTCTACGGTGATCCCATTTCCCGAGCGTTCCGCTGCATCTGGATGCTTGAGGAACTCGGGCTCGAATACGAGTTGGTGCCGACGTCGTTCTCGAATGGTGAGACGCGGGCGCCCGACTTTCTGCGCATCAATCCGAACGGGAAGGTGCCGGTGCTCGTCGATGGCGAGGACGTCACGATCTGGGAGTCGTTGGCCATCAACACGTACCTGGCGGATCGCTACGACCAGGGCCTGGCGCCGAACACACCTCGGGAACGGGCCGAAGCCCTGCGCTGGAGCTTCTGGGCGATGGGCGAATTCGAAGGACCGATCGATGCAGTGGCGAAGCGCGGTGCTTCCCTCGATGCGGGTTGGGCCTCGGCGCCGCTCGGTATTCTGGAAGCATCGCTGCTTTCGACGCCCTGGTTGTTAGGGAGCCGATTCACCGTCGCCGACATCAACGTGTCCGTCATGCTGGTTCGGCCAGTCCTCGCCCGGGAGGACTTTTCGCCCTTCCCCAATGTCCAGGGTTGGTGGGAGCGGCTGCAAGCACGCCCCGCATTCGGTCGAATGCGGGCTCGGGCAGGTCGATGAAGAGACACGCATGGATTCTTCCCCTCTGCGCCGTACTTGCGTGCGGCGCGCCGGCTGCGCCAGACGAAAACGTCGGGGCCGAGGTGGCAGCGCTCGAACGCGACGGCGAAACGAACACGCCGATCTTGGTGCTTCGAGAGACTGCCGGAAAACGGGAGATCTCGATCTGGATCGGCGAGGCGGAAGCGCGCTCAATCGCGCAGGCGATTCGCGGAGTCCCCTCCGAACGCCCCAACACGCACGACCTCGCCGGTGCCCTGGTCAGGGCTACCGGGGGGCAGATCGACCACGTCGTTGTCTCGGCGCTTCGCGACGACGTCTTCCTGGCCGAGGTGGTGATCGACACCGACGGAGGAACGAAACGTGTCGACGCGCGCGCCAGTGATGCCATCGCCCTGGCTTTGCGAAGCCGCGTGCCGATTCGCGTTCATCCCGCTGTTTTCGCAGAAGCGGGCGAAGGCCCGGCCTTCGATGCGACCACCGACGACCGGCAAGTTCCGGTTCGGAGCCTCTGAATCGCAAGCGCTATTCGCGACTGGCGAGCAGCGGACGGGACCTTCTTTGCGACACCCAACCGTGTCGCGACGTGGCGCGCAGAGAACGCGCAAGTCATCGACTTCCCAGCGCTTTTGGCCAATCGCCACAACGTCGTTTCGTTGACAATGCTATGGGCCGGTGCGAGGATCGCCGCACCTCATGAGGCCGCTGCGCCGGCCGGAGTCCCCCACCGATGACGCACACCGAGATGGCTTGGGAGTTCGCCGAAGTCTTCAGCGAGCTGCCCGCCGAGCAGATCAATGAAGTCCTCGCCAAGAATGTTCCGATGGAAACGTTGGAGTTCTTCACCGAGTACGCGGAGACGTTCGCCAAGGCCGAAGACCTAACAGGCCCTACGGCGGCGCGACTCCCGAACCTGATGTTGCTAGGCTACCTGTTGAAGGTCCTCGAAGAGCGCTTGCTCGATGGCGACGACTCCGGCGTCATCTAGGCGTGGCGCCGAATCAGCGGACCGAAGTTCGCGCTTCCGAAGCGCCCGAACCGGTCGGACCCTACGCCCAGGCCATTGTCCACGGCGGCTTACTCTACGCATCGGGCCAGGTGCCGCTCGACCCCAAGACCGGAGAACTTGTCGGCGGTGAGATCGAGGATCAGGCGCGCCAGGTCTTTGCCAATTTGAGCGCGGTTCTCGCCGAGGCTGGCACGTCTCTCCAGAACGTCCTCCGCGCGTCGATCTACCTGACCGACCTCTCGCTCTTCCCGCGCGTGAATGCGGTCTACGCCACGTTCATGACCGGCGACCCCCTACCCGCACGGAGTACGATCGGTGTCGCCGCGCTACCGCTCGGTGCCGACATCGAGATCGACGTGATTGCTGCGATCCCAGGAGCCAGCGACGGGTGAGCGGCGGCCTGGGGGACGCAGAAACCCTTGCGCGCATCGGCCGCGCCCGATCCAGTGAAGCCACGGCGCCCTACCTCGAGGCGCTCCCCTACCGCGATTTTCGCAGCTTGCTTCACGAACGGCTCGGCGGAGAGGAACGCGCGTTCCTGATCTTTCGCGAGGGCCGCGAACGAACCGAGCTCAGCTACGACGAACTCGGCGCGCGGATCGCTGCGCGAATCGCCGCTCTCCGACGGCTCGGCGTCGAGCGCGGCGACCGCGTCGCAACGCTGCTGCACAACGACCCTGAAGTCCCGATCACGGCCTTCGCCGTCTGGGCGCTGGGCGCGACGCTCGTCCCGGTGAATCTCGGCGAAGACGACGAGCGCATCCGGTTCGTCCTCGAGAACTCGCTGGCCCGTTTAGCGGTATTTCTCCCTTCACTCAGGGAGCGGGTTGCAGCGCTGGCCGAGGGCCGCATCCAGACCTACGAGATCGACGTTGAGCGAGAAGCCTCAACCCCCTGGGCGGAGGCGATCGAGGGTGCGACGGCACCCACGCCGAGCGACGAAGCTCTGATCGTCTACACGTCGGGAACGACGGGCGCACCGAAAGGCGTCGTCCTCGAGCAGCAGAACCTTCTCGCCGACGCACAAGCGTTGGTCGAGTGGCATCAATTCGACGCAGACACGCGAACCCTCTGCGTCCTGCCGACTCACCACGTCAACGGCCTGGTGGTCACACTCATCACACCGCTTCTCGCGGGCAGCAGCACGGTGCTATGCCGGAGTTTCAAGACCAGCGAGTTCTGGTCCGCCATTGAGGAGGAACAGGTCCACATCGCGTCCGTGGTCCCGACCCTGCTGGCTTTCCTTCTGGAAGAGCCCGACGCCGCCGCTGATCACGATCTCGCCCGCTTTCGCCACATCATCTGCGGGGCCGGCCCCCTCACCGTCGAACTCGCCGAGCGCTTCGAACGGCAGTTCGGCTTTCGGATCCTCCATGGCTACGGCCTGAGTGAAACCACTTGTTATTCGTGCATGTTGCCGACCTCGCTCACGCCCGAAGAACACACCGGTTGGATGCGGGCGCACGGATTTCCCTCGATCGGAACGCCGCTGCCTCCCAACGAAATGGCCATTCACGACGAGGCCGGCTCTCCGGTGGCCGATGGCTCGCGCGGTGAAATCGTGATCCGCGGCGTGAACGTCATGCGCGGCTACTACGAACGGCCGGAGGCCAACTCCGAGGCGTTCAGATACGGCTGGTTCCGCTCCGGTGACGAGGGGTTCCTGCTTCGCGACGCGACGGACCTCCCATTTTTCTTCATCACCGGCCGCATGAAGGAGTTGATCATCCGGGGCGGTGTCAATCTCTCGCCGCTCGAGATCGATGAAGTGCTGAACCGGATCCCTGGAATCGCACGCGGGCTCGCGGTCGGCTTCGAGAACGAATGGTACGGCGAGGAAGTGGGTGCCTTCGTGATGCGCGAGACGGATTCAGCCATCGACGAAGCATCGATTCTGGCCGCTTGCCGCGCGGAGCTCCCCTTCGCGAAGAGCCCCAAGGTCGTCGTCTTCGGCGCTGAGCTGCCCGTCACTTCGACGGGCAAGTACCAACGGGGTCGGCTCCGGGCGCACTTCACTGCCTGGCGCGAGACCCAGTTCCGCAAATGAAGCCGACACGCGCGAGCCGGTTGCTAGGCTCGCGCGATGCGTCGTTCCCTGGCCACCGTGTCCACCGCTCTTGCAATCGGTGCCGTCCTCGGCACGGCGGCGTTCGCACGCGACGAGCCCGACTGGCGCGAGATCGCCGCGAACGGCTGCAACGAGAGCTGCGCCGAGAGCGCTCGGTCCCAGGCCGAGGCCGCGTTCTGCACACCGTTTTGCAGTTGCCTCGTTCGCGAGATCGATGATCGCAAGACGAACCACTCCGCCGAGCGCTTCCTCGAAGAACTGCGAGCAGGCTACGAGCCCGCTCGGGAGGAGAACGAGAAGATCACGGCCGCGTGCCTAGCCGAGCTACAGCAGGCCGATCCCCGCTAGTCCGCAGGGCTCGTCGGCTTCCCGGACGCCCGGTTCTCGCGTCCGAGCCAACTGAGATTCACCCCGTTCAGCACGGTGTGGGCAATCACCGGTGCGATCACGTCGCCGGTCCAGTGGAACAACCCGCCCAAAACGAACCCGGCCGCGGCCGCATAGAGGGTCCAGATCCACAGGCCCGGACCCGGCAAGTAGTGGACGGCGGCGAACAGCAGACTCGCCGCGACCATGCCGAGTGCCGGCTGGGCCGCACCGCGAAACAGGATCTCCTCGCCGAGGCCACTCGCGATGGCGAGCCCCCAGGCGGTCGGCGCCGTCATCGGCCCCAACATCCGACCCAGTTCAGCCGAGAGGCGTGCGGCCCGCTCGCTTCGCGCCATCCAGACCCGGGACACGAGGACCCCGCCGAACCCGACGCCCAGCCCGGCAGTGATCCGCAGCCAAAGGGCCGCTGTCTCGGCACCGGGATCTTTCAAGGGCCAATCCTGGTCCCACCAGCCCCGCCAGAGAAGCGCCACGACGCCCATCCCGGCGTAGAATGCCCAAGCCAGGCCCACAGGAAAACGCTGCAGGGGCAGGAGGTTGGCTTGCATCCGAGCAGCCTCAGACAATGGCGAAGCAGGCTCCCCGTGGGGAGTTTTCGTGTTGCCCTCGGCCATCTCCCATCGTTAGCCTTCCTGGGTCGCTGACGCCCTTCTTCCGAGGGCGTCTTCGCTTTGAGGGCCACTGGCCGATGTCCGACGAACGCGTCCCCATGACTCCGAAGAGCTACTCGACGCTCCAGACCGAGCTGAAGCGGCTGATGTCCGAGGACCGGCCACAGATCGTGAAGGAGATCGAAATCGCTCGTGCGCACGGCGACCTCTCCGAGAACGCCGAGTACCACGCCGCCAAGGATCGCCAGGGTCAGATCGAGGGGCGCGTCTCCTACGTCGAGGACCGGCTGGCCCGAGCGCGCGTGATCGACGGCGCGGGACAGGGCACCGACCGGGTTACCTTCGGTGCCACCGTCGTACTCTCGGACGTCGAGAACGAAGAGGAAGTCTCCTATCAGATCGTGGGTGAGGACGAGGCCAATCTTGCCAATGGCCAGATCAGCGTGACCTCGCCCATCGCGCGAGCGCTGATGGGACGAGAAGTCGACTCGAGTGTTCAGGTCCGAGTGCCGAAGGGAACCCGAGAGTTCGAGATCCTGGAAATCCGGTTCGACCCGTCCAACTAACCAGGACGTGTGAGCCGCAGCCTGCGGTCGCCGGGCCGCCGCGAGGGCCGATTGCGTAGCCTTCAGTTCAAATTCAGCGCCCTGGTCATCGCCTTGCTGGTGTTGGCGGCGGGCGCCCTCACCTGGATCGCCACCGACCAGGAACGCACCGCCCTCGAGACGGAGATCGAGCGTTTCGCAGTTTCGCTGACGGAGAACCTCGCCGGCGACGCCAAGGTCCCGCTCCTGGATGGCGATCTGCTGGCGCTCGAAACGCTGGTGAGCCAGGCCGGTGCGGAGCAAGGCGTCGTCGCCGTGCGCGTGATCGATCGCGATGGTCAAGCCATGGCCGCGCTACCCATCGAGGACCGCGGAACCGCTTTCCCCGTGCTTACGAACGTGAGCGAGTCCCAGGACACCCAGAGCCAGCACAGGGGCCGGCTCCTGGTGCTCGCGGCACCGGCCATCTTCGACGGCGTCCCCGTCGGCGAAGCGCAGCTCGAGCTCGATCTCGTTTCGCTTGTCGAACCTCGGGTCCGGGAAACCCAAGTACAGCTATTGACGGTTGGCGTCGCCGTCCTGGTGTTAGGCGTCGGCTCCGGCCTCGCCTTCGTAGCACTCCTCGTGGGCCCCTTGCGGCGCTTGCGCTCCGGCGTCGAGCGGCTGACCGCGGGCGATCTGAGTGCGCGGGTCCCACCCACGTCTGGTGATGAGGTCGGTGAACTGACCCGAGCGTTCAACGAGATGGGCGAATCGCTTCAGCAGAAGCAACGAATCCAGACTGCCTTCGGCCGCTATGCCAGCGACTACGTCTTGAACAACCTGCTCGAGAACCCCGAAGGCGCGGAGCTCGCCGGCGCCGAACGAGAAGTCACCATCCTGTTCGCCGACGTCCGCGGCTTCACGCGACTCTCGGAGGGTCTGAAGGCCGGCGCGGTGGTGTCGCTACTCAACGAGGTATTTCAGACCGTTTCTGACGAGATCCTCAAGCGAGGCGGCACCATCGACAAGTTCATCGGCGACTCGGTGATGGCCTACTTCGGCGCTCCGGCACCCAATACGAGCCACGCGGTCGATGCGGTCGCTGCCGCCGTGGAGATCGAGCGTGCGATCGCCGCGCGAAATGCCGCCCTTGGGCCGGACGGCCAGCGGGTCGACCTCGGCATCGGCATCCATACAGGGGTCGTCATCGTCGGCAACATCGGCTCGGATCGAAGGACGGACTTCACGGCCATCGGAGATCCCGTCAACGTCGCCGCCCGTCTGGAAAAGCTCGCGGGGCGCGGCGAGATCCTCGTATCCGAAGCCGTCCAGCGCCGCGTACGCGACTTACATCGCCTCCACTTCGAGGGAGAGCGGCAACTTTCGGGTCGTCAGGAGCCGGTTCACGTATATTCGGTCGAGGTCGGGGAGTCTCCCACGACCGCGTGAGCGCCGTCGCTGGAGCCCCCGAAAATCGTGCAATCGCTCGCATTCAATCCCTCGGGGCGCCCCGGTCTCTACAGTCGATGCGCGATCGCGCTCGTCGCCGGGTTGGCTCTCCTCACCGCGTCTTGCACATCGCCTCTGGAGCTGGGCGAGAACCGCTATCAGGATGGTGACCGCATCGGCGCGTTGGCCGTCTGGCAGGGAATCGGCCCGGACAACCCCGACCATCCCGAGGCGCAACGTCGCATCTCCGAGGTGGATGACGAGTTCGATCAGCTGATCCAACGCTATGTCCAGCGCGGCCGCTACTTCGAGGAAAAGGGCCGGCTCGCGGAGGCCGTGCTCAACCATCGACTCTCGCTTCGCCTCCAACCGGATCCCGAAACGCTCGCCCACGTGCAGAAGCTGGTACGCGTACTGACCACTCGCCGCAGCGCCGTCCACGACCGGTTCCTAGGGCGTTTCGAAGCCGGCGATCTATCGGGTGCTCGCGCCGCGCTCCAGGACCTGCGCGAGCTTGACCCCTTCTGGCCTGGGGCGGTCGGCGGTGAACAGGCGCTGCAGGCGGCATGGCGATCCGAGATCGAGCGACTGCTGGCCTGGGGCCGGGTCGGATTCGATGCCGGGAACCTGCCCCATGCGGACCGCGCGTTTCGAGATGTGCTCGAGCTCGACGCCTCGAACGAGATCGCACTCGGCTACTTGGCCTTCATCGAGCAAGCGCGCGCGGACGGCGCCGCCACACGAACGGCAACCGAGGCCGAGATCCGCGCCGAAGGGTTCTATCGCAATGCCCTCGGCGTCGAAGCGCGGGGCGATCCGTACGCGGCCATCGCGCTCGACCTCGAGGCGTTGGCCGCGGACTCGGAGCACCGTGCCGCCAAACGGCATCTTGAGGCCATTCGATCTCGCCTAACAGACGAGGTCCCCGCCTTGATCGAGGCCGGCCGCCGCTTCTATCGACGCGAGGATCTTCAGGCCGCGCTCGACCAGTGGCGCCGTGCGCTGTTGGTCGACCCCGGTAATGCCCAGGCTCGCGACTACGCGCTTCGAGCGGAGCGCTTGCTGGAGAGTCTGGAACGCATTCGCGAAGACCCGCTGCCGGGCGTGGGCGCTGGACCCGCAAAACCTTGACCCGACGTATCGTTCCCTTCGCGGTTGCCATCGGAGTCGCTTGCACGGGCTGCGCCTCGGTCCCGGCGGCCTTGATCGAGGCGCCCGCTCGAGAAGCGGCACCGATTCGAGAGGACCTGGTGGGCGACTTGCCCGCGATCGAGGGCCTGAGTGCGCTCTCTGACCAGCTTCGCGCCATCCCGCTGCGCTGGCAGCCCGTCCTCGCGGGCCCGGTATCGGGCTATCTGGTCGAACGGGCCGCGTCGGAAGACGCTGAGTTCGAACGCGTCGCCGTGATCGGCGACGCGTTCATTCCGCGCTGGGTGGACCGTGGTGTCGGCGCTACTGGCCTCGCCGACGGCGAGACCTATCAATATCGGGTTCGCGCCATCGCAGACAACGGAGCCCTCGGCGCTCCGGGCATAGCGGTTTCCGGCACAACGGCTCCGCTGCCCGCACGGCCCCGCGGCGTCCGCGCGATCAGTCGGCTGCCGCGCCGAGTGGCGCTCTCCTGGGAGCCCGCACTTGACCCGACCGTCTCGGGCTACCGCATCGTGCGAAGCCCCAGTGCCCTCGGCGAGTTCCGACTCCTCGCGGAACTCGAGGGGCGATTTGCCACGAGCTACATCGACGAAGGATTGGGCGACCTTCGCGTTTTCTACTATCGCGTCGCGGCTGTGAACGCGGCAGGAGGAACCGGGGACCCGAGCCCGCCTGAGCGCGCCGTCACCAAACCCGAGCCGCTGCCCGCGGACGGCGTGGAAGCGCGTGCGCTCGAGCTCGGGCGCAATCACATCCGCTGGCGAGCCAATGTCGAACCCGACCTCAGCGGCTACCGGATCACGCGCGATCACGCCGACGGACGATCGCAGCAGTTCGAGCTGCCCCAGGACCAGATCGAGTTCATCGACGACGGCCTCGCCGCGGGCGAGGCCGTCGCCTACACCGTGCACGCCTTCGACCGCGACGCGCTCGTGAGCAGTGCATCGGGGCCTTTCGAGGTCAACAGCGTGTCCTACGGATTGGCGGGGACCGTGACGTCGGAAGGCGTAGTTCTCGTCTGGGATCCCGCCGCCCAGAGCGCAATGGCCGAGACGCGCGTCGTCAGTATCACGACCTTCGGATCAGAGGAGTTGGGCCGCGTCGCCGAGGCCCGTTTCCTCGACCGCGCGCCACCGGCCGGGCGGCGGCGCTACCAGCTGATTGGCGTACGACCGGACGGCAGTGAGGCCCCGCCATCGCTGCACCTGGAGCTACAGATCGAGACGCCAGCAGCCGAGGAAACGGGAGCAGCGGCCCCTGAAATGCCGGCTAATATCCCCGGCCCTGATCCCCGGTAGCTCAGTTGGTAGAGCAGTCGGCTGTTAACCGACTTGTCGCAGGTTCGAGTCCTGCCCGGGGAGCCAACTACCGACCGACGCTTGAGCGCGACTGCACCGCGTAGAAGAGCGCTTCGGCCCTTGGCCGAAGAGCCCTTGTCGCAGGTTCGAGTCCTGCCCGGGGAGCCAGTACGCCGCTCGCCACTGGCACCGATCTCCGTGCCGGGCGACCCTTCCCGCCGTGCGCGAACTCGAGCCCGGCTACAACCTTCGCCTCGCGAAGGAAGACTTCAAGTTCGCGGCGGCCCACTTCACCGTCTTTCCGGATGGAACCGGTGAGCTACTGCACGGCCACAACTTCCGGGTTCGAGTGGAGGTCGCCGGTCCGCAGACGGACGAGATGGGCCTTCTCGTCGACGTCGCGGCGCTGAAGGACCAGATCCGAGCCGTTTGCGACAGCCTCGACGAGGTGACGCTCATCCCTGAGCGGAGCCGCTTCCTCCACATCGAAACCGTTGACGATTCCGTCGAGGTGAAGTTCGGCGAGCGCGACTATCGCCTACCGGCAGCAGACGTCACGCTGTTGCCGCTTCCGAACGTGACCATGGAGCTCCTGGCTCGGTTGCTCTGGGAGAAAATTTCCCCGGCACTCCATGGCGCGGCCAACGTGCAGCACTTGCGCGTCGAAGTCGAAGAAACATCCGGACAGAGCTGCGCCTTTGCGGCACGGGTCGGCGCCTAACATGACTGCCCCCCTCGCGGACGTCCGAGTGGTGGAGCTCGCGAGCTTCGTGGCCGTCCCCGCGGCCGGCGCCTTGCTCGCGGATCTGGGCGCCGAGGTGATCAAGGTGGAGGTGCCCCAGGGTGAGCTCATGCGTCATGCTCACCCCCGCACCTCGGGCTACAAGAGCGAGCTCAAGGAAACGCCGCACTTCCACATGGACAATCGCGGCAAGCGCTCGTTGACCCTCGACATCGGACGGGAAGCCTCTCGCGCGGCGCTCCTCCAGGTCATCGATGGTGCCGACGTGGTCGTAACGAACATGCTGCCGGAGCGGCTCGAGCGCTACGGCCTCGACGCCAAGACGCTTCGTGCACGAAGGCCGAGCTTGATCTTCGCCGCACTGAACGGGTATGGCAGTACTGGCGACGAGAGCAACGCGCCCGCCTTTGACTACACCGCCTACTGGGCCCGCACAGGGTTCATGGATTCGATGCATGAACCCGACGCACCGCCGGCTTTCTTGCGGCCCGGCGTCGGCGACCACGCCGCCGCCCTCGCCCTGACCACGGGCATCCTGGCGGCCCTACGCGTGCGCGACCAGGCCGGCAAGGCCGAAGTCGGCGGAGAGGGCCAGGAAATCGGCGTCAATCTGATGCACATGGGCTTCTACATCCAGGGCAACGACGCGGCGCCCGTGATGAGCACCCAGCAGGAAGTCCCTCGCCACGACCGGAGGCGTCCGCGCAATCCGCTCTGGAACCACTACGAGACAGCAGACGGCCGTTGGCTCTTCCTCGTCATGATCGAATCGGAACGATATTGGCGAACGTTCTGCGAGGCGATCGAGCGCCCTGGCCTGCTCGCCGATGAGCGCAACGAGGGCCCGGTCGGCCGCTATCGCAACAGCGAGGGATTGACGGCCGAGCTCGCAGAGACCCTGGCCTCCCGCAGCCTCTCGGAATGGGAAGCGGTCTTCTCGCGCTACCGAATCATCTGGGCGCCGGTGCGAACCCTGCTCGAGGCGACCCACGATCCACAGGCGGAAGCGATCGGTGCATTCGTCGAGGTCGCACATCCAGACGGCGCGATGCGCACCGTCGCACCGCCGATTCGCATGTCGGGCCATGAGATGCCCGGGACGCGCACAGCGCCCGACCTGGGAGCGGATTCGGCCGACGTGCTACGCGAAGCCGGCCTCAACGAAGAAGCCATCGCGAGCGCGCTCCCTTCAAAGCCGTAGGGCCGCGCCCACGGCTGACGCGGTCGGGTCGGTCGCTACCCTGTGCGGCCGGACGGCGCGGCTTCGCGAAGCCGGCAACTCGGGGGGATTGGATTCATGGGCAAGGGGGTCGCGATCGCGGCGCTGGCCATCCTGGCGGCTTTCAGTGTTGTGCCCGAGCGAGCTGCGGCGCAGGAGACGGCGTGGGTTCGAGGCGCACCACTCAATCTTCGGCGTGGCGCCGGCACGGAGTTCAAGATCGTCGGATCCGTGAAGCCCGGCGACCGCATCCGGATCAAGGCCCGCGGCGACGGCTGGACCGAGGTCACGACGAGTGATGGTCGCGAAGGTTGGATTGCGGCCGGCTACCTCAACGCGGTCGCACCGCCGGCCAAGCGCCTAACACAGCTCGAATCCGAGACCCTGCGGCTCACGCAGGATCTCGATCTCGCCACACGGGAAGTAGACCGCCTGGAATCTTCCTACGAAGAAGTTTCCGGCCGCGATGGCGTCCAACGTTCGGAGCTCGATCGTCTGACCCAGGACAACGCAAAGCTCGTCGCCGGTTCGGCCTGGGCAGATCGAATTGCCGGCGCGTTGATTCTCTGCACGGGAATGGTTTTGGGTGCGATCTGGCACCGCCTGGCGACCCGCAGCCGAGGGACCCGACTGCGCCTCTAGTCGCAGTCCAGCCTACCGGCGCTCACAGCGCAGACGGAATCAGGAACATCGCCACCGTGCTCACGGCAAAGCACGCGAGCGCGATGAGGAACAGGTATCCGACCACGTCGCCGAAACGCAGGCGCGTCACCGCCAGGATCGGGATCGCCCAGAAGGGTTGGATCAGGTTGGTGGTGGAGTCGCCGTAGGCGTAGGCCAGCAGCACGGTAACGGTCGAAACATCGAGTGCCTGACCGGCCGGGATCAAGAACGGCGCCTCGATCAGCCATTTCGACCCGGCGCTGGGAACGAACAGGTTCATGAAGCCGGAATAGAGGTAGACGACGAACGGATAGCTCGTCGTCGTCGCCCAATCGGCGAACAACCCACCGATCCAATCGCCGAGCCCAGCACCGACCATGATCCCGAAGATCCCGGCGTAGAAAGGGAACTGGATCACGATGCCCCAGGCGGTGTCCATACCACGACGGCACGCAGCCAGGAACGAGCGCGGTTCGCCATGCAATAGCAACGCCGCGCTCAGGAAGACCATGTTGTAGGCGTTGATCGTCCAACTCGTTCCGAACCCCTGGGTCCAGATCGAGTGGCCGAGAGTCGTCATCATCAGCCCGGCCGCCAACCACACCCAACCCCGGAAGCCTTCCATCCGAGCGCGCGGCGTGCCGTCGTCGACCGGTCTCTCGGGGGGCGCCGGCAGGATGGCATCGAGTTGCTCCGCGCTGAACGTCACGCGCCCCGCTTTAGGATGAAGCGCCAGGCAAGCGCCGGTGGCGACGGCGGCCACGACCGCCATGTACATGAAGTTGAAGGGCTGGAATAACGTCTCCGTGACGGGGTAGATCCGATCCACGACGGCGGCCCCGGTTGCTGGATTCAGAAGTGGGTTGCCCGGTGTCGCGAGGATCAGCGGCGCCGAGCCGGAAAATCCGCCGTGCCAGATCGTGCCCATTCCGATGAAGCTTGCGGCCACGACCACGCGAATATCGGCATTTGGATTGCGCCGACACAGAAAGGGCACGAGCAGCGCGCAACCGACCAGGCTGAATGCCCAGTTCAAATAGGAAGTTACCAACGAGAAACCTGCCGCCAGCGCGATCGCCTGGAGCGGCCGCTCGGGATCCGGCAAGCCCGCCAATCGATCGAGGACGCGGTACACGATGCGCGAAGAGACGCAGGCGTAGGCGGCCACCATGGCGATCGTGAACTGCATCGCGAGCGCGAGCAGGCTCCACATTCCATCGCCCCAGGCGAGCACGACTTCAAGGGGAGAGGCGCCTGGGCCGAGGACCGCGAGTAGTCCGGCGAAGGCCGTCAGCGCCATGCACAACACCCACGAGTCGGGGATGTAGCGCTCGGTCCAAGCGGTCAGCCTGGCCCCGAGTACCTGAACAGCGTCAAGTGCGCGCATGCGGGCCGATTCTATTCTGCGCCAGTGGTGGCACCAAGAGGAAAACGGCATGGCTGCTGACACTAGGGCCGACTAGGCTTGCTCCGGCCGCGATTGGGGAGGCCCCAGGGACGATGAAATGAGCAGCAACCCGTCGGACGTCGAAGCACTCGCCAGCCTGGGTAGTGGCGGGTCGGACGATCGACTGTCCTTCGGGCTCGTCCTTCAGCTGTTCCGCCGTAGCACGACACTCCTGCGGCCCGTGCGAAAGCACCTGGTCTTTCTCTTCCTGGGCTTCAGTCTGACCGGGGGCCTCGGTGCCGTGATCGCCGCCCCGCTTGGCATCGCATTCTCCAACTCGGTCCTGGTGGGTCATCCCCCGACGGAGCTCGAAGCCTCTCTGTTGAGTCTCGGCCCCGAGTATCTCGAGGCTGAAACGCTCCCCCCGGAGCTGCGGATGAACGTCGCGTACCGGCTCCTGGTCGTCGGCGGAATCATGCTCGCCGTCATCACCCCCAGCATGATGCTGCTCTACTACTACCTCGTCTGGATCCTCCAGCGCGTGAATCAAGTCCTACGCGTTCGGATGCTTGAACAGTTGCAGCGCCTTTCACTGCGCTTCCATTCAGGAAGCCGCGTGGGCGACGCGATCTATCGAATGGTCCAGGACAGTTCGATGGTGACCAAGCTCATCGAAGTCTTGTTCGTTCAGCCGCTCATGGCTTTGGGGCGACACCTGTTCGGCATCGCATTCGTGGCGCTGATCGATTGGCGGCTCGCGCTCGCCATCGTCGCTTGTTGGCCGATGTATCTGGCACTTGGCCACTTCATGTCGCGACCGATGCGCGTCGGCTTCCGTCGGGCGCGCGAGACGACCAGCGACGTGACTTCGCGAATCCAGGAGAACCTGTCGGCCATCAAGGTCATCAAGGCCTACGGCGCCGAGGCAGCAATGGCCGAGCACTTCGAGAAGGAAAGCCGGGTGGCCTTCGACGCCGCTTTCGAAGCTCGCTACCGCTTCGCGATCTTCAACGTGACGGTCTTCTGGATCACGGGGATCGTCTTCGCCATCGCAGGCGGGTTCGCCGCGAGCCGAGCGATGAGCGAGGCACCGCTACCCGCGGTGCTCGCAATCTCGGGCTACGTCGCCTGGAATTTCGGTGTCTTCAATTTGTTCAAGGAGCGATTCTCCGACGGTGTCGGCGCATTGCGCTCGGTGTTTCGCACCTGGGCCAACGCGCAGAACGTGGCCATCGGTCTGGATCGGGTCTACGAGCTGCTCGACCTCGAGCCCGAGGTCCAGGATGCGGCCGACGCCATTCCGTTGGAAGGCGTCAGCTCCGGCGTGCGTTTCAAAGACCTCCAGTTTCGTTATCAGCCGGACCGGCCCGCCCTCGATGGCTTGAGCTTCGATGCCAAGGTTGGCGAAGTCACGGCCCTGGTCGGTGCCACAGGATCTGGCAAGACCACGTTGGTCTCACTGTTGCTTCGCCTCTACGACCCACAAGCCGGCGCGATCCAGATCGACGGAAAGGATCTGCGCAGCTTCACGGTCGCCAGCGTGCGGGACAACGTTGCGATCGCGCTGCAGGAGAACTGGCTCTCGGGCGCCACGATTCGCGAGAACATCCGGTACGCGAGACCCAATGCCAGCGACGAAGAAGTCCGAGAGGCGGCCCGGGTCGCGGCCGCCAGCGACTTCATCGAGGCCCTGCCGAACCAGTATGATACGATGCTAGGCGAGCGCGGCGCCAAGCTCTCGACCGGGCAACGCCAGCGCATCTCGATCGCTCGTGCAGTCCTGAAGGACACGCCGATCCTGATTCTGGACGAACCGACCGCTTCGCTCGATGCCGCCACTGAAGCCCGCGTCCTCGAAAACCTCTCTCGCTGGGGCGAGGACCGGATGATCTTTCTCATCACGCATCGCCTGGGAACCGTGCGAAATGCGGATCGCATCGTCGTCCTGGAAGATGGACGCGTCCGCGAGACCGGCAGCCACACCGTCCTGATGGAGCGCCACTCCGCCTATCGTCGCCTCGTCGACCACGAGATAGGCGGCAGCGCAGCCGTGGCCGCGGGCGCTGCCTCGTGAGCGGGCTCGAGGAAGAGAGCCGCACATCGATCGGCCAGACCTTCGAACTCCTGGGTCGGGCGTTTGCCTATGCGGCGCCGTTCAAGTGGCGATTCGTTCTGAAGTACGCGCTCGCGTTGTTCAGCTTGATGCCGCTCTTGATCCTTCCGTGGCCCGTAAAGATCATCGTCGATCACGCCGTGCTGGGAATCCCGATTGGCGAGCAGCCACTCCCCTATCCGGAGATCCTGAGCGGCGTCATGGCCATGCTTTCGACTCAGTCTCCGGTCGACATCGTGATGATCATGGTCGGCGTTCAGCTCGTGCTGGTGGCGATCTGCGGCGCAGTGGGGACGAGCGGCAACGAACGCGACTTCGCCGATTCCATCCTGAGTTCTGGCCACGACGTCGCTTCGAGAACCGAGAACGAGGCGAACTATGCGCTCAGCCTGACGAGCGGTTTGCTAGGCCTGATCGATTGGCGCGTGATGATTCGATTGACCCAGGAGATCAATCACCACTATCGGACCGCCCTCTTTTCACGGCTCCAGCGGCTTCCGATGACGACCTTCGACGACGAGAGCATCGGCGATGCGGTGTTCCGGGTGATGTACGACACCCCCGCGATCACGGGCGGAATCTATCGCGTCGTCATCTGGCCCTTCGTCTGGGGCGGCCTTGGCACCCTTGCAGCGCTGTGTCTCGCCACCTTCTTCCCGGATCATCCGATCTTCTGGCAATCGGCGCTCGGCCTGCTCGCGATTTCGTTCCTTTGCGGATTGCCTTTCGGGGGTCTCTTGCGGGAGCGGCATGGAGAGGCCCGGAAAGCCGGTTCGGAGGCGACCGGCAGCCTGGAAGAGGGCCTGCATAACATGCTGGCCGTCCAAAGCCTTGGCGCCGAAGACCACGAGCAGGATCGGTTCGACAAAGACAGCTGGTCCTCCTTCTCCCAGTACCGCGGCGTGATGGCCATCGGGATGGGCATCTTCCTGCTCGGGGCAGTGCCCGCCGCGATCCTGTTGGGGTTCGTCGCGTATACGGCGATCGAACTGGTCGTTTACGGCGCGATCTCGGCGGGAGACTTCGGCTTGCTGCTGACCTACTACGTCGCCCTCGTCGCTGCTTCGGTCAGCTTTGGTGGCCTCTGGATTCGAATCCAGGAAAACGCAGCCGGCCTGAAGCGCGTTTTCTTCGTCATGGACCTGCCGAACGAGGAAGACCCCCCGAACGCGGAACCCTGCCCGCCCCTGCGTCAGGCGATTCAGATCGAGGCGGCCCAGTTCGACTACCCCGACGGAACGCCGGCCCTGCGCGGTGTCGACCTCGAGGCCCGGATCGGCGAGGTGACGGCCCTGGTCGGCCCTGCCGGCGCTGGGAAGTCGACACTGGCCTACCTGATCCCCCGCTTCGTCGAGCCCTCGAGCGGACGCGTCTGTTTCGACGGCGTGGACACGGCAAAGGCTTCGCTGGCATCGCTGCGCGAACAGATCGCGTTCGTCTTCCAGGAAACGCAGCTCTTCGATGCCACTGTCGACGAGAACCTGCGCATCGGAAAGCCGGATGCGAGCGAAGCCGAACTGCGCCGGGCAGCCCAGATCGCGGGCGCCGACGGCTTCGTACGTGCCCTACCGAAGGGCTACCACACACCGCTAGGCCGAGGCGGCGGCCGTTTGTCCGTCGGCCAACGACAACGCCTCGCCATCGCACGGGGCCTCGTGCGCGATTCCCGTGTACTCATCCTCGACGAGCCGACCAGCGCGCTCGACCCGGAAACTGAGCAGAACCTGGTCGCTGCCCTACGCGCTGCGAGCCACGAGCGCGCCGTGATCGTCATCGCTCACCGCCTTTCGACCATTCGCGAGGCCGATCAGATCTGCTTCGTGGCGGACGGTCGCATCATCGAGCGCGGCAACCATGCCGAACTGATGGCGCGCGAGAACAGCGCCTACCGCGGATTCGTCGAACTCCAGTCGATCGGCGCCGCCTAACCACTCGCGGCCCTAGCTCGGTGCCGCCACCGGCTTCCCAGCCTCGAGAATCAGGAACTGGCGCTCGGGATCGTTGGCGTGCACCTCCGACTGCTTCGTCCCGTCTGGATTCAGCTGCAGGATCTTCGCATCGGCCGGGGCGAACTGGACGATGTATGCCTTTCGAACACCGCCCGCCGTGTTCGGCCCCGTTGCGTGGGGCGTCAGAGACGAAAAGACAACGATGCTCCCAGCGGGCGCCTCGACAGGCACAGCGCCGGCGGGGTCATCGAGGCACTGGAAACCAGCGTCGGCGGTCCAGTGTTCCAGGGTCCCCAGCCGGTGCATCCCGGGGACCACCCAAGGGCAGCCATTCGAAATCGTCGCATCGTTCAGGGCCACCCAACAGGTCAGGTACTGCTGCGGTTCGACGAAGGTGTACCCGTTGTCCTGGTGCCATGGAAATTCGGCGGGCCTGTCCGCCTTCTTGTAGACCCCTTGATCCCAGTAGAGACGCACGTCGGGCCCGATCAAGTCGTGCCCGAGATCCTGGAAGACAGGATCGGCGCAGAACACTTTGGCGACCGCCGACTGCAGGACCGCGTGGGTCATGAAGGTGATGTTTCCGTCCTCGGCGATCAGCATCTTCCCGCCGGGTTGCGTCTTCAAGAACGCCGTGACCTTCTGGTCGAGTCCGTCGAGATCGCCGATCAGGTTCTCGAGCGTTGTCGGGGCGAAAGCGTTCTCGAGCAGGAAGTAACCCTTCTCGCTCCACGACTGAGCCTGCTCCGCGCTGATTCGCCGGTAGGGCCCCGCTGGGTTGGCCCACTCGAAGTCCGTGTTCCCAGCGTGTCGCTTGGCACCCTCCGGGAGTGCCCTTGCGGTCATGTTAGGCTCCGGTAGCCGTCCTGAGGGGTCCTTCCCGTGATGCCAGATCGATGCTTCAATTCATTCCTCTCATGCGGCCGCCGAGCGTAGCTTCACGGCGTTCGGAGGGCCCGCCCGACGTGGTGTATCGTGCATGGATGATTCTGACCTGGAGGTGCACCGCTTTCCTGCTTGGCTGCGCGGTCCTCGCGATCGGGTGTCAATCGGCACCGCGATCCATCGAGCAGCAGGTCTGGACCCGGTTCGCTTCGAAACACTTCGAGATGTGGAGCAGCGCCCAGCCAGCTCCGAGTCAACGTCTCCTCGAAGATTTCGAGCGATTCAACGCTGCCTTGGCCTCGCTCGAGCCCACTCGATTGCGACCTTGGGTGCGAATCGTGGCGTTTGGCGACCCGCGAAGCTTCGACCAACTTCGTCGATCGCCGGAACACCAGAGCGTTCTGCTGCAAACCATGAACGGCCCGGTGCTTCTTGTCGATGCAAGTGCGCCGGAAGCCAAGTTCGCGCTGCGCCACGCCTACCTGCACGCAACCTTCCAATTCGCCGGGGAAACGGCCGACACCGCTTGGTACCAGGAGGGCCGTGCGGAGTATCTCTCACACCTCGAACTGGATACGAACTCGATCTGGTTGGGCGTACCTCCTGGACCGCTCGCGTCATCGCTTCAGTTCGGGGACCCCCTGCCCTTGCGGCGATTGTTAGGTGCAGGTGCCAGCCGCGCCGGCTGGAGCGCCGGTGAGCATCTTCGCTTCCGTGCACAGTCGTGGGCCCTGGTCCATCTGCTCCGTGCCCATGAGCAGGAGACACTCGACGCGCCATACGCCCAACTCGCCGAGACCATCTCGGCTTGGCGCGATCGTTCAGACGGCGCCCAGACCGTCGGCGGCGATGACATCGAGATTCTGCAGACCCTGTTCACCCAATATTTCCGCCAGGGGTCGTTCGCCAAGTTCCAGCTCCCGATTGCGCTTGCAGAGGCTGCACCGATCAATGTCCGGCCTGCCGCATCGGCTTCTGCCAGTGCAGTCCTCATAGAAGTGTCCCTCGAGATGAATGCGAGCGACGCGCTCGCGGCTCGACTTCGCAAACGGGCGATTGTGGGCGCTCCAGCGCAAACCGCCAGCGCGCTTCGGCTCGCGCTCGGCGACCCGACGGTTCCGGGCCCTCAGCTGGCGGCCTCGATCGAGCAATGGGAGGCGATCCCACCGGCCAACGCCGAGGAGTGGACCGAAGTCGGTGACAGCTGGCGAGCCCTGGCAGCCCGCGAGCCGGAGCTCGGATCGGGCCGTGCGGCCACCGCCTATCACCGAGCACTCGAACTCGATCCCAACGACATCAAAGCCACCGTGGGCCTCGCCGCCACGTTCGGTACCTCATGGGAAGACCACACCACGGCGGCCATGCTTCTGCGACGGGCCGCGAGCGAGAGGCCCGGAGTGGCTCGTATCGAGCTGGCACTGGCTGATCGCCTGACGAACGCCGGACAACCAAGACGTGCGGCCCTCGTGCTGAAGCGTCTGGCGAATCTTCCTCACGTCGAAGCCATTCTGGATCACGACGTCTTGCAGGCCGCCCTCGATCGAACCAATCTTGGCGAAGTCGACCAACAACTGTGGGACTCTCAACTTGTCGTCCGGACCCCCCATGCCGATGCGGAGCTCGAGCAGCTGGCACCCTGGGTAGAGGTCACAGGCAGAGCTGGCCTGGGCGAGACCCCCTTGCAGGACATCGTGGTGATGTTCGACATCTCCGAGTCCACACTGGCTCCCTCCGGAATCGACGTCAACGACAACGGCGTCGTCGGCCGTCGCAGCACTGAGCGACGAAACGTGTTGAATACGAGCAGAACGAGTCGAGAGCCGTTTCCGAGAACGACTCGCGTCACCACGACAGACCGGGGCGACTCCATCGGTGCCGCCGAAAAGGCCGTCGCTCTGGAGCTCGTACGGCAGCTCGATCCGGCGACAACGCGGGTCGCGGTGATCGCCTATGCGTATCGCGCGTTTGGCATCGCTCCGTTGGGATCGCCAGAGGCGGCTGAAGCGGCGCTCGAGACGTTTGGCAGGAACTATCTAGTTCCCGAGACGGCGGGCATTCACACCGGGCTGATCGGTGCGTTGGCTCTGCTCCGTTCAGAACAGGCGACGGGGCCACGGCGCCGGTCGAGCGTCCTCCTCGTCACCGGGGCTCTACCGACCCAACCAAACTATCGCCGCGCGAGAAGGCGTGCGATAGAAACCGCTGCCACTTTGGGCGAGCTCGGAATCCAACTGCACACGTTCTCGGTCGGCAAGCAGCACCGGCGGCTAGATGAGTTGTTGCTGGCGCTGAGCCAGGTGGCCGGCGGCACTCATGCGCCGGTTCGCTACCCAGAGGAAGCCCAGCTGCCGAACCTGGCGCCGATGCTGGCCGGGCTCGGATCTGTCGACGTCAAGAACCACACGAGTGGCGCAACCGCGCGCGCCAGACGCATCTTCTCCGACGGAAGCTTCGATGCCATCGCCCCGTTGGTGGAAGGCGAGAACCGACTCGAGATCGTGGCCGAGCTGCCTGGGCGAGAGCCACTTCGCGAGACCCGTACCGTTCACTACACGGTGCCCGAGGAGCCGACTTCAACGCATCGACGGCGCGCCGCCGTTCTCCTATGGGAACTCCGCAACCGCAGCATCGAGGTGGCCACGCGCTTGCAGATTGCCGAAGCCCAGGCCAAGCGCGCCCGCGGCTCCGATCCATCAGGTGCTCGACGCGTCGAGGTCACGATCGAAGTCGAAGAAGACGCAGAGCCCGATGCGGCTGCGGCACCGGGCGATCTCGAAGTAGGCGAAGCCATCGCTGATCAGGAAGTCGGCTCTGGGGGCGAAATCGACGCCAAGGACGACGAGAACGACGTCGACGTGGCCGCTCCACCGAAAGCCTCCGACGAACGTTAGTGGCGCTCGCCGAACAAGTTACCCAAGAGCGAACGCCGCGGGCCCGGGCGTGGTCGACGGGTAGCACTGCGCGCTGAAGCTGCCGACGGAGCCGCTGCCCCAAGATCCAACGACTTGGCGACCTCCTCAGCCAACTCTCGCAACTGTCGATGCACGGCGGTATTCCGGCCATCGAGGAGAACCGGACGCGGGCGCGCAGCCCCCGACTGCAGGGCTTCGACCCTGGGACTTCGGGATATGTGAGTGGCGAATCGCGGCCAACTTTCCGCGTCGACCTCATCGATCAGTCGCTCGTGAAGATCCCGACCCGCGCTGTTCACCCGGGTGCGGCGGTCGACAAGGGTCAAGAGCGCCCGCGCCCTACCCGGCACCCCGCCATCGCGCGCCAGCCGCTCGAACACCTTGCCAGCCTCGTCGAGTGAGGCCTGATCCGCGATGGGAACAATCACCAGGTCCGCGGCGCGTAGCGCTGCACGGGTGAGTTCCTCGAGATCACTCTTGCAATCGAGGATGAACAATCCGGAGTGACGGCTGCGCGCGATCATGTCCAGCAGGATTCGCGGATCTTTCGCGCGTGATTTCAGCGGGCCGGTATCCGGAGGGCTCGGGACATAGCGGACACCGTACTCGCCAAGCTGCAGCGCTCGGTCGAGATTTCGTTCCGCAAACGCGTGCTTCAGGTTCGCAGCAGTGGGATCACGCTCGCCGATTGCAAACATGCGGTCGATCCCGATCTGATCATCGAGCCCGATCAGTTGGACCGAGAGCGTGTCGTGGAGCGCGCGTAGGTAGACGCCTAGATTCGTCGCCACGAACGTCTTCCCCACGCCGCCTTTGTTGGAGGCGACCGTGACGACAGCCTTCCGCTGGGGAGGAGGCGGCTCAATAGGATTTGAGGGGGCTACCACGACGAGCAAGGGTAACGCCCTGCCGATCGGCTAGCATCGCGCTATGTCAGCCCTGGGGATCGTTCCTGCCCGCTTCGCGGCGTCGCGCTTCCCTGGGAAGCCTCTGGCGCTGATCGCGGGCCGCCCGATGATCGAGCACGTCGTGACGAATGCCCGCCATGCGAAGTCCCTGCGAGACGTCTGGGTCGCCACCGACGACGAACGCATCGCGGAAGCCTGTCGCAGATTCGACGCCCACGTCGTGATGACGTCCCCCGATCATCCCACCGGAAGCGATCGCCTCGCCGAAGTCGCGGCCGGGGTCGATGACGAGTTCATCGTCAACATCCAGGGGGATGAGCCGCTCATCGAAGGCTTCGTCATCGATGCCGCGGTCGACGCGCTTCGCGAGGCTCCGGACGTTTCGATGTCGACCGTCGTCCATGCGGCCGACGCCGCGAGCACGAACGACCCGAATCGCGTGAAGGTGGCGCGAGACCTGGCCGGCAACGCGCTCTATTTCTCGCGCAGCATCCTGCCGTTTCCGCGTGCGGGACCGACGACCCTCTGGCAGCACGTCGGACTCTACGCCTATCGACGTGAGTTCTTGCTGCACTACGTGACGCTTCAACCCACTCCGCTCGAACGCGCCGAAGCGCTCGAACAGCTACGCGCCCTCGAGCATGGCTTTCGAATCCGCTGCGCTGTGATCGAAGGATGGCAGAGCGTTCCCGTTGACACCGAGGCGGACCGTGACCGTGTCGAGGCCATCCTGGCCGCGCGCGAGAACGCCTAGAATTGTCGACGAGCGACACGCCGCCGCGGCTTCCTCTCTTCGTAGCCCTGGCGCTCTTCTTTCTCTCGGGCACCGGCGCGCTGATCGTCGAGGCCAGTTGGCTGCGTTGGTTTCGGGGTGTGTTGGGCGCGAGCGCGCCGGCCGTCTCGGCCACTCTGGTCGCATTCTTCACCGGGCAGATCCTGGGCGCGCTCGCCGGCGCGCATCTCGCTGCTCGCGCGAAACGGCTCCTGGTTGGCTATGCGGTCCTCGAAGGACTCGCTGCCGTGGCGTGTCTCATCGTTCCGACGCTTCTCGCGGGGCTGATGACCGGCGTGGACGCTACCTACGACGAAGGCCGCGGCTCGGTCGGTACGCTCACGGCCGCTCGATTTGCTGCGGCTTGGCTCGCAACACTCCCGGCCAGCATCGCCTTCGGTGCCACCTTCCCGGTTCTCGCAGCGGCCACGACGGATCGTGCGGCGAGGCTGGGAACCACCGGGGGTGGGCTCTACGCGGCGAACACGGCCGGTGCGGCACTGGGCGCTGGCCTCGCCACTTTCGTGCTGCCCGGATGGCTTGGCGTCTCCGGAACCCATCTGGCCGGCGTGCTGTGCCTCGGCTTCGCAGCGGCCACCGCGTTGCTGGCGGATCGGCGGTTTCTTCCCACAGCTGCGACAACACCAGCGACCGCCTCGGGAAACTTCAGCCAGCCGAGCGCCCGGGTTCTCATCCTCGCGTTTGCCTCGGGCCTCGGCATCTTTGCGGCCCAGGTCTTGCTCACCCAGGCTTTCTCTCGCGTCCTCAACCAATCGACCTTTGCCTTCGGCGCGGTTCTCGTAACGACGTTGGCCAGCCTCGCCGTTGGCGCTGCCGCGGTCGCCCGCTTCGGTCAACGCCGGCCCGCTTCTACACTCGCCTGGCTGGCGCTCGCCGCCGCGTTCGCCTTTGCCATCCTTCCCGGTGTCTTCGTGGCCGCGACCGATGGCCTCAGCTACCTCGGCAGCGATCGCGCCTATCCCGCCTACTTGTTTGCCGCACTCGGCCTAGCGTTGACGACGGCGAGCCCGGCACTATTGGCCGCCGCAGGAATTTGGCCCGCACTCCTGGCCGAGCTTGGCCTTCATGCTGAAGGAAGTGGGCGCGACGCCGCTCGCATGGCCGGAATGCTCCTGGCGGCAAATCTTGGCGGCGCGATCCTGGGCGCGCTGCTCGCGCCCTGGGTGTTGTTGCCGGCGCTGGGAATCTGGGGCGGACTCACGGCGATCGCCGCGCTCTATGCAGGGGTCGCGCTACTCGGTGACACCCGCGGCCGCGCGCTTCGAGCGGGACTCATCCTGGCGGGCGCCATCGGATTCGGCTGGGGCGCGCCACCCGGTGCGCTGCCCGTACTTCGCCTCGAGCCCGACGATCGCTTGCTCGCGAGCGAATCCTCCGCGGCCGGCCTGGTGGCCGTGATCGAGCGAGAGGGCGGCCGCCTGATCCAGACCGATAACCACTACGCCCTGGGCGGTAGCGCCGATCGCATCCATCAGGAACGTCAGGGACATCTCCCGCTGCTGCTTCACGGCCGGGCGAAGCGCGCGCTCTTCCTGGGCTCGGCCACCGGCTCGAGCGCCGCGGCCGCCCTGGCCCACGATGTCGAGACGCTGGTCCTGGTCGAGATCGTGCCCGGCGTCGCACAGGCGGCGGCCGATTGGTTCGATGCAACGAATCGCGGAGTCCACGACGACCCGCGCACCCGGGTCGTGCTCGACGATGCGCGAAGCTATGTCCGCGCCGGCCGCGAGCCCTTCGACGTGATCGTCGCGGACCTGTTCGTTCCTTGGAGAAGTGGAACCGGTTCGCTCTACACGCGAGAACACTTCGAAGCCGTCCGGCGGCGTCTCGCGCCCGGCGGACTCTTCTGCCAATGGCTCGCCCTCTATCAACTGAGCGAAGCGGAACTTCAATCCATCCTCACCACGTTCAACGATGTCTTCCCCGACGGCGTCGCCTTCCGCGGGGACTTCTACGGAAGTCATCCGATCCTGGGCCTCGTCGGCGGACGCGAGTTGACGATCGAGGCTGACCGCACCAGCCGCGCAGCCGCCAGACTCGCGACGCGCGGTGTGAGGGACCGCTGGGTGACCCACCCATTCGGGCCTTGGGCGCTGTACGCCGGGCCCCTGTCCGGTGTCGCCGCCCATTGGAGGGACGCACCCCGAAACCTGGACGATCACCCCGTTGTCGAACTGCTCGCCGCCCGTCAGCATGCCGGCGCTGGAGAGAGCCGGATCCGACCCTTCATCGGCACGGCGCTGAGCCAACTGAGCAAAGCGCTTCGGGAGAGCGCCGATGCCGCCTCGATCGAGCCCATCCGCGGTTTCGGTGCCGCCGAGCGGCGCGCGGCCGAAGGGGGACACGCCCTTCAAGCCGCTTCAGCCTTGTGGGTCGTGGGCCGACCGGGCCCGGCCGCGTCCGCCCTCGCCGCAGCAGCGGACCTTCTCCCCCGAGACCTATTGGCGGGAGCTCCGGCGGATCCAACGGCGGCCGAGGTCTGGCACGATCATCCACAGAACTAACAAGTCCCTCCAGAGGGCCTAACGTTGACCGCCCGCGGCACCCTGGATCAGAGCTTCGTAGAAGCGAATCAGATCCGGATAGTCGTCGACCGGGATGCGCTCGTCGGTGCCGTGGATCCGGACGAAGTCCTCCTCCCCCAGCCGCAACGGGGTAAACCGGTAGGAATCGTCCGCGATGCGACCGTAGTGCTTGCTGTCGGTACCGCCCAGAACGAGCGCCGGTGCCACGATCACACCGGCCGCGATGGCCTCGACGGCAGCGCCGATCGCGTCCCAGGCCTCGCCGGAGTCGCTCGCAACTGCGGACGCTTCCCGGCCCTGCTCGATCTCAATCTCGATCTCAGGGTCGTCGATGATCAACCGCACGTTGTCGACGACGCTGGCCACCGTATCGCCGGGGACCAAGCGGAAGTTGGCGGTCGCGGTGGCGCTCGTCGGCAGGACATTCGCCTTCACGCCCCCGTCAACGATGGTGACAGCCGTTGTCGTGCGAATGATGGCGTTCATCGAGGGCGTCTCCGAGAGCACGCTGTCCAGCACCGGCCCGAATGCCCAACGCTGAGAGAGGAGAAAGCCCTGGACGCCCGGCAGATGGGGGGCCAGTGCGTCGAACATCGAGCCGGCCACGCTGCTCATCCGACTTGGCAGCGGCGTCTCGTCCAACCGGACCACCGCCCGAGCGAGACGCGGAATCGCGCCGCCGGGTCGCGGCACGCTCGAATGGCCTCCGGCCGCTTTGGCTGTGAGGCGGAGCGTCAGGAATCCCTTCTCAGCGATGCCGATCAACGCCACCGGCTCCGTGGTCCCGGAGAACCCGCTCACGATAGCCATTCCTTCATCGAGGCTGAACCAGAGCCGGACGCCGCGGGATTCGAGCAGGTCGGTCATCCCCCCGGCACCTGCATCGCCGCCGAGTTCCTCATCGTGGCCGAAGGCGAGATAGATTGTGCGTTCCGGCTCGAAGCCCTCTGCGATCAGTGCTTCGACCGCTTCGAGGGTTGCGAGTACACCCACCTTGTCGTCTAGCGCGCCGCGTCCCCACACGTAACCGTCCGCGACGACGCCCCCAAAAGGTGGCTGGGTCCAGCGCTCCTCGGTGCCCGGGACCACGGGCACCACATCGAAGTGAGAGGTGAGCAGGAACGGCGCCAGCGTGGGCTCCGTTCCCTTCCACGTGAAGAGCAGGCTGTAGTCCGCGACTCGCTCAAGCTCGAGGGTCGCATGGGTCTTCGGGAATGCCACGGCCAGGTAGCGATGGAGCTCGATGAAGGGCTCTGGATCGAACTCGTCGTCGCTCTCATAGGAAACCGTCTCGAATCGGAGTGCACCCGAGAGGCGCTCGATCGGACCCTCAGCATGCGCCGGGATCGAGAGCAAAGAACCCAGCAGAAGAACGCCTAACAAGCGCATGAAGAACCCTCTCGTCGCTGCATCGTTGAAGCCGGCGGAAATTACCGGGCAACCGATTGCGCCACCGTGCACGGCGAACGCTCGGCCCCCTGTGGGTCCGAGTACGGCGAATCGGCAGGCCGGAGCTTAGTTCGCCCGGACCCACTCGCATCGCGCCATTCGATTTTGAGGGTCGCTGGGATCTCAACGCGCTGTCTCGCGGAGGTCCTTCAGGCGGGCATCGAGAGCGAACCGCGGCGCAACCCCACCCGGACGGGGTAGGAGCTCGGACCATCCAAGCTCCGATGGGAGCCGCGCCGCGGTGAACTCTCGCACCCTGCGATGCGGCATCAACGTGCCACGTGAGCGAGCTGGCCCGCGGTGCTCGGGATCACACTTCTGCGGCTGACGGCGAAGTTATCGTCGCAGCTGACCCCGGGGGGCACGTGCGGCCGCTCCGACGGTGGGGAGCGCCAACGCAACCGCTCACTGGAAGCGGATTCGGCGTGCAGGCAGAGAAAACCCCGGGAGCGGTTCGCGGGCCAGGGCCTGGTTCGCAGGCTCGGACTCGATCCCCTACTGCGGCTACGGCGTCCGCGCTCCCGGGGGCGGTGGACTGGGACTGGCGTCCCCGACATATCACCGAGAAGAATGAAATCTTCGGCAGTGTGCGTCGCTTCGTTTGGAGCCAAAGGCTCTTCGCGAAGCGAATGCGGGCGTTATGACGCCGCCACCTCACTCGCCGTAGTCTTAGGTTGGTCCAATTCTTTCACCTCCTTATTTCGGCGTCGGTTTAACTGACGGACCCCAGCGTCCGTCTCTGAGTCCCGGTTGTAGAAGGCGCCGTTCCAACCGCCCCGAGCCGCCCGCGGGCCGAAGCCTTTGGACTCGCGAAGTAGTGAGCTCCGCTGCACTCCACCTTATCTGAACGGCGAACCTGGGTCTAGCGGGAAAGTCATAGCTCTTTGGCCCGCTTCTCGGAGGCGGGGGGCCTTTGGCTCATGGCTCGGATGGGCCGTTTGGGCACTATTTGGGTGAGCGTCGTTTGGGAATTTGTGGGGAGTCCGCGGCTTTTTCTCCTGCGCTTTACTTCGCCAAAGGCCCCCCGCCTCCGAGAAGCTCCCGGGGTTACAACGAGGTTGGCCGGGGCTAGTTGGGACGTGCGGGGGACGGTGAAGTGCCGCTCGCTTGCGGGTTGTGGGGTGGGGTTGTTGGGTGGGGTGGGTAGAATCCGCGCGCTGTGAGTGACGCGAGCGATCAGACTGCGGTGTTGTTGGTGACGTGTCCCGATGCGAAGGGGATCGTGGCCGCGTTGGCGCAGGTGCTTCATGGGCACGGGGCGAACATCCTGGATGCGGATCAGCATACGGATCCAGTGGCGGGGCAGTTCTTTCAGCGCATCCGCTTTGATCTGGCAGAGCTGCTGACGGATCGGACAAGTCTCGAGACGGCGATCGGCGAAGTAGGAACGCGTTTCGGGATGGACTGGCGGATCGCGTACGCGGGCGAGATCAAGCGCGTCGCCATCTTCGTTTCCAAGTACGACCACTGTTTGTGGGACCTCTTGTTGCGGCACCGCGCTGGCGAGTACCAGTGCGAGCTCCCGCTGATCGTGAGCAATCATCAAGATCTCGCGCCCATCGCCGAGCAGTTCGGAATTCGTTTCGAGGTGTTCCCGATCAACAAGAAAACGAAGTCCGAGCAGGAAGCACGCGAGATCGCCCTGCTGGATGAACTCAACATCGACCTGGTCGTGATGGCGCGGTACATGCAGATTTTGTCGAATGCGTTCACCGCGCACTTCCCTTCCCGGATCATCAACATTCATCACTCGTTCCTGCCCGCCTTCATGGGCGGCCGCCCCTATCACCAGGCCGCCGAGCGCGGCGTAAAGCTGGTCGGTGCCACGGCGCACTATGCGACGACAGAACTCGACGAGGGGCCGATCATTGAACAGGACGTGGCGCGTTCGTCTCATCGAGACACCGTGCGAGATTTAATCCGCAAAGGCCGGGACCTTGAACGAACAGTGCTCGCTCGAGCGGTGCGCTGGCACTTGGAAGATCGGGTACTGGTCTACGAGAACAAGACGGTGGTATTCGATTGAACGCGAACCTTCGTGTCGGCGTGCTGTTCTTCATGGCTTTGCTAGTTGCCGGAATGTGGGCGGCGAGTTTCGCCTCCAAGGAGCAGGAGCGTGAAATCGCCGGTGTCGTTCCGCTGGATCCGCGCAGCTTCGACGAAACGACCCTGGTCGTAGCCGGTTCGGGCGGAACTTTCGAGAATCACTGGCGCCGGGGTCCGGCGCTCGTTGTTGGCCTGGGCGTTGACCTCGTGTTGGTGGACGCCGGGCGCGGAGTCAGCGAATCCCTTCGGGCCGTGCGAATTCCCGCGGACCAGCCCCGCGCGGTGTTCCTGACCAACCTGGCGCCCGAGAGTGTCCTCGGCCTCGACGAGTTGTGGCTCGACGCCTGGTTGCGAGCGCCCTCGGCGCCGCTCAGGATCGTCGGTCCTGCCGGAACGCGAGCATTCGTCGACGGCCTGCGTGCCGCTTACGCCACCCCGGTGGACGTGCTCACGAAGGCGTGGTCACCGGACGCCGAAGGGGGCCGAATCGAAGTGATCGAGTGGTCCGGCGGCGAGGTGCTCGAGGTGGGCGCGCTCTCCGTCAGAAGCGCAGCACTGGCCGGCGGAGCCACACCGTCGCTCGGTTATCGCATCGAGGGCGGCGAGCGCAGCGTGGCGATCGCAGTCGCCGGCTCCGATGAGGGAGCGGTGATCCAACTCGCCGAAGGCGCACACATTCTGGTGCTGGAGGGGATCTACGGTGAATCCCTCGAGCAGGCGAAGCAGGGACCCGACGTCGAGGACCTCGCCGGCATCCTCGCAGAAGCCACCGGTCATCTCCTCGTAGAAGATGCCGGCCGCATCGGCAGCGAGGCCAAGGTCTACTCGATCGTCCTCACCCGCCTCCGTCCGCCGCCGGTCTTCGACTTCCAGTTCGAGCGCCTCGTGGCGGAAACCTACCGACGGGGCCCGGTCATCGTGGCCGAGGACGGCGAAGAACTAACGCCCTGAATCCCGAGGGTTGCGCAGGCTCCCGCTCGGTTCTCAACCGAGGATTCACACCCGGACGCCGGGAAGATCGGGGATCTCGAGATCATCCTCGAACTCGCCGGATTCCGGGCGGTCGTCGCGGGCGCGCTCCCCCTTGTAGCGCCTTCGCTGCTCTCGGAGGTAGCCATCGTCCGGGTCGAGACGTAGGGCCTCGGCATTGACCGCGAGGGCTTCGTCATCGCGACCCTGGACGAAATAGACCTCGGCCAGTGTATCCAGGATGTGCGGGTACGAGCGGCCACTTCGTTCAACGGCGCGCTCCGCCAATTCCTCGGCGAGTTCCAGCAACGCGGACGTTGGCTGGTCCGCGACCGCAATCGTCCACGCCGCCTCGTTGAGTTCGTCCGCGGACGGATCCGTTTCCTCCAGCAGCACCTGGGCTCGCCGCTCCCAGGACACCTCGAAGTCGGTCATCGCGAGACCGGCCATGGCCACGGCCGCCAGCACCGTGAGGGCAGCCATCCCGTTGGCGGTGCGGACCCAGAGCGGCGCGCGGCGGGGCTCGGGGCGCTTGCTCGCGACCAACCAGGCAAAGACAGCGCCGAACACGAAGCCGCCGGCGTGGGCCGCGTGGGCGACCGTGGGAACGAACGAGAGGATGACCGCGTCCAGCGCCACAGCGCCGATGAACAACCGGCGCGGGAGCCGCCACGGAGCGGGGAGTGATTCCGGCACCTTCATCTCGAGAACAAGCAGCGCCCCCGCGAAGCCGGCGACAATGCCCGAGGCGCCAAGCGCCTGCGGGTAGCTCATCCAAAGACAGCCGAGACCTGCGCCCACGGTCGCGAGCGCGGCTGTCGCCCAGCCCCGCCCACGTCCCAGCGAGAGCTCCAAGAGGTCGCCCAGGACCCACAGAGCTGCGGCGTTGAGCAGGAGGTGCAGTGGACTCGTGTGAAGCGCGTGGAGGGTGAAGACGCGCCACCACTCGCCAGCGTCGACGAGGCTCGCCCTGAACGCGAACTCTGCAGCCAGGTTCGGAAACCAGAAGGCGACCGCGGCGACCGCGATCACGATGGCGGCGAGTACACGACCCAACATCGGGGTGGCAGCCAACGCGACCCGGCGATCGAGCGCGTCCATGCGCTCGAGCCGTTCTTCACCGCGCGAAACGCGGGCAACAGCGTCCCGGAGGGCGACCAGGATTTGATCCAACTGAGCCGGATCGGAAAGCGCGGCTGCGGACAGAACCCCGATGCCCCGGGTCGTTGCAATGACGAGACCTCGCTGGCTGCGCCAGAGGTGGGTCATCTCGCGGTACGGCGTGAATCGACTGGACGACGTCAAGCGTGCGGAGCCGCTCGGGTAGCGCACGCCGGTCTCGAACAGCTCGACCGCGGACCCGTGTCGCGTCGCGAAGCGGACGCCATCGCCAGAGGCGGATGCAGACATGGGGAGATTCTAGCCGGCGCGCTCGCTGCGTTCCGGCGAGACCGCGATCAATCCGCCCGGGGAACGGCCAGCGACGGGAACACCCGCGCGAAGGTCAGCCAGACCAGGCCGAACAGACCCAGGAACCCGAGCGCCACACCGACCTGAACGCTTCCGAGCCAGGCCCAGGTGTCCTCGGGGACGAGCGAGGGCCAGATCAGCACGTTGCGCTCCACCCAGAATCCGAACAGCGAGATCGAAGCGATCGTGGCCAGGAACCACGGCGTCTTCTTCGGACGCTGCCCGAGTAGGCACCAGAACGGGATCACCCAGATGCAGACCCAGGCGAAGAGCGTGACGCGAACCCAAGGCTCGCCGAGGATGCGGTCGAGCCACCCCTCCCAGTACCAGGTGGACTGGAGGAACTCCGTGCCGAGTCGATCACGGAAGAACTGCGTCTCTTCCGGCAGGTTGCCGTACCAGATCACGATGTACTGCGAGAAGAACAGGTACATCCAGAAGATCGAGAAGGCGAAGATCATCTTGCCGAGATCGTGCATGCGATCGGTGGTGATCTGTCCTTCGAGGCCCGGGTAGTTGCGATGCAGGATCGCAAGCAAGGTCGTCGCCGAGATGGCAGACAAGAAGCCGCCCCAAGCGAAGTACGCACCGAAGAGGTTCGAGAACCAGGTGGGCTCGAGCGACATGATCTGATCGAAGGCAATGACCGACCAGCCAAAGGCGTAGACGAGCGCGATCAAGGGAGCGAGGTTCTTCAGCTTGCGCGCGCTCTCGGCCGCTTCCTCGGCGTCGCCCTTCCAGTCCGCCGTCCAGCTCTCGATCATGCGACCGGCGAAGCCGGTGGCCGTTGCACCGCGCAGTGCCGGACGCAACGACGCGCGCAGGAACAGGAATGTCAGGACGGTGAGAACGGCCAACACGCTGAGGTCGACGATGGCGAGGCGTGCGGGGTTGAGCCAGGCCTCTTTCCAGGGGAGTGCTTCTACGGCGCCGTGGAAGTCTGCGCGCCAGGGGTAGATGTACGAGGCGCCGCCGAACCAACCGATGAGTCCCATCACGAAGGTGACGGGGACGAAGGCCGCGAGGGCTTCTGCGATACGGCGGACCGGGCCAGGCCATTTGGCGCCTACGATCACGAACGCACACGCGAGGATCAGGCCGCCCTGACTCAAGGCACCGAAGTAGAGGTAGTTGACGTGGAAGGCACGCCAAGCCGTCGCCGGATCGTTGCCGAGACCGACAACGAACGAGATCAGACCCAGGCCCGCAAGGGCGCCAAGCACCACGGCGGGCGCCTTCGGCAGCGAGCGCGGGCTCGCTTGGTCCACATAAGCTGCAGCGGCGCTCACGGCTGGCCTCCGTTCTGCAAGTACCGCACGTAGTTCACGATATGCCAGCGGTCCTCGCTGGGAATACGCTGATAACTCGGCATTCGAGGACCGCCCGCGCGAATCAGGTTGTAGATGTATCCGTCGCTGCGCCCGGATGCGGTGACCAACGGGAAGACGCCGGCGAAGGGCCCCATGGTCGGGCCCGCCATCGAGACCTCGCCATCACCCATTCCAGCGGCGCCATGGCAGGTATCGCAATAGATCTCGTAGACCTCCTGGCCGCGGGCCAGGGATCGGAAGTCGTCACGCGCGAAGGGATTGATGAATCCGTCTGCAGCCGGATCGTACTGACCCACCGGCAATTCCTCGGCATCGATCGCCACGGCGCCTTCCGGCGGCATGAACGGATCGACCTGATCCTCGAACTGAACCCGCTCGAAGGCCTGGATTGCCTTCTGCCACTTCATCTGCGGAAACCAGGACTCGCTCCACTGCTCCCAGCAGGCCACGCCGCCGGACATCAGCAGGATGACGAGCGCGGTCAGTGCGTGGACCGATTTCCGCCGCAGGCGAAGACCGCCTTCTGCATTACGCGTCGACAACGTTGACCTCCTTCGAACCGTGGGCCTTCAACATGGCGTCGACTTCGCTGACATCGCGGTCGCTGCAGCCGACGACCAGGCCGAATTCTTCGGCGGAGAAACGCGCGCTATAGCCCTTGTCAGCCTTCCCGAAGCTTCCGTAGGGCAGCCCGCCGACAACGAGCAGACCAATCAGCGTGGCCAGACCGCCGAACAAGATCGTCAGCTCGAAGCCGATGATCGTGTAGGTCGGGATCGAAGCGAAGGGCTTGCCACCGATCACCACGGGCCAGTCATAGGACATCCAGATCGGGAGCGCGTAGCCGGTGACAACGCCTAACAGGCCGCCGATCAAGGTATAGAGCCGCACGCGACTGGGTTTTTCATCGAGCGCGTCATCCAGTTCCGGGAACGCGGCGGGTGAATAGATCTCGAGCTCGGTGAAGCCGCGGTTGCGCAGCTTCTTGGCGCAATCGGCGACCGGCCCGGGCGCGTCATAGATTCCGACGAGTGACGGCATCAGTGACCCCCTCCCTCTGCATGGGCTCTTTCGTGGATCGCGAGCTCCTTGATCTCGGTGATCGCGATGACCGGGAAGAACTTCATGAACATCAGGAACAGCATCCCGAAGAAACCGAAGCTTCCGGTAAAGATCGTGAGTTCCGCCCAGGTCGGCGTGTAGGTGCCCCAGACCGCTGGGTCATACTCGCGCGTGAGCGATGTAATGATGATGACGTAGCGCTCAAACCACATGCCGATGTTGATGAACGTGGAGACCACGAAGATCGTCGGGATGTGGGTGCGGAACTTCTTGAACCAGAAGATCTGCGGGAAGACCACGTTGCAGATGATCATGGTCCAGGTCGAGAACCAATACGGACCGAAGGCGCGCAGCCAGAAGGCCGTCTGCTCTGCTTCGACTCCCGAGTACCAGGCGATGAAGTATTCGATGCCGTAGGCATACCCCACGATCCACGACGTCAGCAGCAAGAACCGCGTCATGTTCTCGAAGTGGTAGTCGTTGATGTATTCCTCGAGGCCGTAGATGCGGCGCAAGGGAATCATCACCGTCAGTACCATCGCGAAGCCCGAGAAGATCGCGCCGGCCACGAAGTACGGCGCGAAGATCGTCGCGTGCCAGCCGGGCACGATCGACATGGCGAAGTCCCAGGACACGACGGAGTGGACCGAGAGGACGAGCGGCGTGGCCAGGCCAGAGAGGTGGAGGACCGAGCGGCTGTGGCTCTTCCACTGGTTCGCGGTGCCCTGCCAGCCGAGCGCCAGCGCGGTGTAGACCAAGCGTTTGATGCCACGGGATCGATCGCGCAGGATCGCCAGGTCCGGGATCAGGCCGATGAAGAAGAAGACGATCGAGATCGTCGCGTAGGTCGAGATCGCGAAGGTGTCCCACTCGAGCGGGCTTCGGAAGTTCACCCACAGGCCGCGCTGATTCGGGTACGGCAGGATGAAGTAGCTCTTCCACATGCGGCCGACGTGGATGCCCAGGAACTGGGCGGCGGTGAGAACCGCGAACACGGTCATGGCCTCTGCCGAGCGGTTGATGGCGTTTCGCCACTTCGCACGGAAGAGGAAGAGGATTGCCGAGATCAGCGTGCCGGCGTGAGCGATACCCACCCAGAACACGAAGGTGACGATGTAGGCGCCCCAGAAGACCGGGTGGGTGTAGCCAGCGATCCCGAGGCCTTCGTAGACCTGGAAGACCCAGGTCGCACCGGCGGCGGTGACGGAAAGAATGCAGGCACCGAGCAGCAGGAAATAGCCGGGACTAGCCCCGTCCATCACGCTCATGATCTCGCGATTGATCTTGGACTCACCGGGCGCGGACGGCGGCGGCGGCTGCATGGAGTCTGCGACGGCAGTGGCGGGAGGCGGCGTCATTCGTCCTTTACCCTTCGACCGTGCCGCGATCGACCTTGGCCAGGTAGGTCACCGCGGGGCGGGTGTTCAGCACGTGGAGCGCGTGGTAACCGCGCTTCGAGTCGGCGGCCTTGCTGACCGCGGAATCATCGTCTCGCAGGTTCCCGAAGGTGATCGCACCCGACGGACAAGTCTGCTGACACGCGGTCTGGACGGCGCCATCCGGGATGACCTCGTCGCCTGCGTTCTTGGCTTCCTGGCGCCCGTACTGGATCCGCTGCACGCACATGGTGCACTTCTCCATCACGCCCTGGCCGCGCACAGTGACGTCGGGATTCAGCCCAAGTTCCATCGGCATCGGCCACTTGCCCGGGGAAGTGGCGCCTCCGATCTGGTGATCGAAGTAGTTGTAGCGCCGCACCTTGTACGGGCAGTTGTTCGCACAATACCGCGTGCCGATGCAGCGGTTGTAGATCATCCCGTTCAGACCTTCCTCGTTGTGGTAGGTCGCGATGACGGGGCAGACCGGCTCGCAGGGCGCCGAACCGCAGTGCTGGCAGAACATCGGCGAGTTGCGCACGTCGCTATCGCCGAGCTTCTCGTTACTAGCGTACGAGAACTCGCGACCCACGTGCATCACGGCTTCACCGTTGCCGGCCCAGCGGTCGATACGGATCCAGGCCATCTGCCGCACCAGGCGGGTTTCGTCCTCGCCCACGCACGGGATGTTGTTCTCGACATAACAAGCCGAGATGCAGGCGCTGCAGCCCGTGCATTTGTCGAGGTCGACGGCTATGCCCCAGCGATACGGACTTTCCTTGGCCGAGGCCTCGCCCACTTCGTGGAATGTGCGCTCGTACTGCGCGTCGCTGGCATCGTCAGCCGGGTCGTAGGGCTCGTGGATCTCATGGGCCAGCGCGCCGGTGCCGTGATTTTTTCCGTGTCCGCCGGCTTCGCCATGCCCACCGGCAGCCGCCGCCACCGCCGCAGCACCGTGACCGTCACCACTCTCGGCGAGGGCGGCCAACGTCAGTACTTCCCCGAGCTGTCGGCCGCGCTTGTTGTCGTTGAACTGGAGCAAAGGCAAGCGTCGGTAACGGCCCGTCTTGGCGACCTTGGCGGTCTCGGTCAGGAAGGCACGTCCTCCGGCCTCGTCGACGCCGTCGGCGGGCAGCAAGTCGAGCACGTTCACGCCGCGGGGGGTGCCTGCCAGGCCCTGCCCTTCCTTCGACGCGAAGTAGCCGACGGTGTGTCCCTGTCCCGTCGGGATTGCGATGACGTCGTCTCGGATGCCGCCGCGCGGATAGACCGCAACGTCGAGGCTGCCGGCCGAGGTCGTCACGGAGACGACGTCGCCCATCTCGACATCGAGCGCTTCGGCGGTTGCCATACTGATCTCGGCCCAGCTGTCCCAGGCGACCGAAGTCACCGGGTCGGGAATCTCCTGGAGGAGCGGCAAGGCCGCACCGCTGCCGTCGCCCAAGAACGGGCTCGGGTAGGCGAGCAGCGTGAAGTCGCCGTCACCGGTCAGCACGGGCGCAGCGACGTCGACGGCCAGCGTCTCCGGCGCTTCGGTGCCGGCCACGGCGCTCACGATGAAGCCCTGCTTCAAGCTCTCACGCGGATCGGCACCGAGACTGGCCTCCACGGTCTCGCGGAAACCCGTCGTCGCCAGATTCTGGGCGGCGTCGCCACCGATGGCACGGCGGATCTCGTTCAACGCGTCGGGGACGGGCTTCGTGTCATAGAGCGGTGTGATCGTCGGCTGGATCAAGCCGCGAATTCCGGCGCGCGCGCTGCGATCGCCCCAGCTCTCCATCGGCGCGTTGGCCGGGAGAACGAGACCGGCGGCAGCCGACGTCTCGTCGTTGGCCGTCGCGAACGAAACCAGCAACGAGACCGAGTCAAGCGCCTCTGCGAACCCGGATGAGGCCGGCAGCGAATAGAGCGGGTTGGAATCATGTACGAGGAGGACACCGACCCTGCCAGACTGCATCGCCTGAACGAGCGTGAGCACGTCGGCATAGCGTCCCGTCTCCGGTGTTGCCGCGACGCTCACGCCGGCGCTTCCGAGCACACGGTTCAGGACGAGAACCGCAGCGTTGGCGCCGACGGCGCGACGACTCGCCACGGCTGAGCCCGGCGGAAGCGCGACGGCCTTCTTGGCGCGAGCCAGAGCGGCGCCGAGGCGTTGGATCGATTCGACCGGAATCGCCGAAGCGGCTGCCGCTGCGGCGATATCCGCGTCTGCGACGGCAGAAACCGCACCGGCGTCGCCAGTGGCGCCGGCAGCCACCGCGGCCTTGGCGAGAGCGAGGGCGAGGACCCCTTCGGAACCGGGCTTCGCCGGCAGCCACTCGTCCGAGGACGAAGCCGTCACCGATAGCCGCGAGCCGATGTAGACCAACCGGGCGCCGCCATCCTTGTGCCTGTCGATGTTGCGAGCATCGGACCACTGTCGAGCGTGCTCGACCGGGGAGTGACCGGTGTCGAGAACCTCGGAACCGAAGTCGATGATCAGGTCCGCACCGTCGAGATCGAAGACCGGTTCGCCAGCGACGCCATAGACCTGTTCGGCAGCTGCGCGCAGCGCCTCGTTGGCGAAAGGCTCGTAGACGGTGCGGCCACCGCCACCGATCGCATCGACGAAGCTGTCGACCGCGTCAGAGGCCAACGGTCCGGGGTTGCCGCCGAGAACGTGGGTCTTCGCCGGCGCCTTCTGGATCGCCTGGGAGACGATGCTGAGCGCCTCCTCCCAGGAAATCGGCTCGAGCAGGCCAGCTTCGTTGCGGCGCATCGGACTCTGGAAGCGATCGGGCGAGTAGGTGCGTTCGATGCTGGCCTGGCCGCGGCTACACAGGCGTCCCTGATTCACCGGATGATTCGGATTGCCCTCGACCTTGATCGGCCGACCTTCACGGGTCTTCACGTGGAGACCGCAGGCCACGGGGCATTCGGTACACGTCGAGGCGTACACCACCGGGTTACCAGGTGTGATCTCCTCGGGCTGCACCACGTAGGGGATCAGTTTCTCAACATGGTCGGAACAGCCAGCGGCTGCGGCGGAGCCTGCGCTCACACCGACCAACTTGAGGAAATCGCGACGAACCAGTTCAGGCATCGAGGGTCCCTAGTAGTGGCAGGTCAGGCAGTCCTGGGACGCGCCGTTGTCTCGGTGACATTTCACGCACCATCCCATCTCCAACTTTTGAGTGGGAAGGCCGTACTGCCAGAACTTCGTGTCTGGCGTCAAATAGAGCTTGTCGAGGTCCTCGACGGGACCGTGACAGGTCTGGCACTCGATGTCCGGCCCGCCGACGTCCTTGCTGCGGACATGGGCCTGGTGCTGGAACTTCACGTGCTCGGGAAGGCGGTGGATCTGGACCCACTCGATCGCCTTCCCGTTTTCCCAGTGATCATTGAGGATCTGGATGCCTTCGAGCTGGTCGTACTCGGCCGGAAATTGTGCGTGGCAGCCCATGCAGAGCTCGACCGAGGGGACGCCCGCGGAGCGGGAGCGGTCGGTGCCCGAGTGGCAGTACTGGCAGTCGATCTCGAAATCACCGGCGTGGTGCTTGTGACTGAACGGGATCGGCTGGATCGGACCCTCGGCTTCGGGATCCAGCGCAGCCTCATGGGACTCGCACGCTGCAAGCGTGGGGAACGGTCGATCGAATTCCTTGGGGATCTCGATCTCGAGGTGAGGATCTTCGGCTTTCAAGGCCTTGAGCCGTTGGGCATCACACACGCTTTCGGCGATGAGCGACTCGCCCCCTTCCGCGTGTGCTGCAGGCGTGCCCTGAAGGGCCGGGAGCAACAGCACTCCGGCCCCTGCGATCAGGACGCTGACAAAAATGGAACGGCCGCGCGCGTGATGGGTTCCCATAACGTGGTCGAGTCGCCCCCTTCTTGGTTCGGCTTGAAAGTGAAATCCCGACACCCAAGGTTCGAGTGGCGCCGGAGTGCACGCGAAAACGCGCCTCTTCCTCGCCTCGCCCGGGGGGTCAAGCGAGGGCGTATTTAGAACTTCGCACGTTCAGGGTCAACCCTGGCGCGTTCCGAAAAGCCATTCAAAACGGGGTTCTGAGTGACTTCCACCGGAGGGCCGGATGCTCGCGCCGAGGTCGCTTGATATGCTCGCTGGCTGCGGCGACGGCCATTCACCTCGCCGCGCTGCCCCCCACGCCCTGAGGAGCCCGACTTCCCCGTGATCGACTTCCAACCGACGGAAGAGCAAGCGCTCATTCAAGAGACTGTTCGCCAGTTCGCCGAGAACGAAATCCGCCCTGTGGCCCGCGATTGCGACGAGAGCGCGAAACTGCCCGAGGGTGTACTGGCCCAGGCCCACGAACTCGGGCTGGTCGCGAATGCGCTGCCGGAAGCCCTCGGTGGTGGCGGCGAGCGCTCGGCTGTACTCGGCGTGTTGATCGCAGAGGAGCTGGCCTGGGGTGACCTGGCCACCGCCCTCGCCATCTTGTCGCCCGGCCTCCCCGCCCTGCCGGTCTCTGAGTTCGGGAGCCAGGCCCAGCAGGCGGCTCTGCTGCCACGCTGGCTCGACACGGCGTACGCGCCCGGCTCCTTGGCCCTCGTCGAGCCGCATTTTGGGGCCGATCCGTTCCGCCCGAAGCTGAGCGCCCGCCTAGAAGGCACCGAGTACGTCCTCGACGGTGCCAAGTGCCTGGTGCCTTGGCAGGAAGGCGGTGGCCCCCTGCTCGTTTTCGCCGACGAAGCGGGAACCGGCCAGGGATTCCTGGTCCCGAGGGACGCCGCCGGGCTCACGGCGACCCGGTCGGAGTACATGGGCATCCGCGCACTGCCCACGGCGGATCTTCAACTCGACGGTGTGCGGGTTCCCGCCTCGTCGCGGCTCGGCGAGGCAGCCGGATCGGATCTCCCGGCGATTGTGACGCGCGGTCGCGTTGCCATCGCGGCGCTCGGGCTCGGTGTCGCACGGGCCGCCTTCGAAGTCGCCCGCGACTACGCCAAGGAGCGCGAGGCCTTCGGCGTAAAGATCGCCCAGAAGCAGGCGATCGCGTTCAAACTGGCCGACATGGCGATCGAGATCGACGGAGCGCGGTTGCTGACCTGGGAAGCGGCCTGGCGCTTGGATCAAGGCCTGGATGCGTTGCGTGAAGCGACCCTGGCCGTCGGGCAGGTGCGCAAGGTCGCACTCGAAGTCGCCGACGGCGCCGTTCAGGTGTTCGGTGGCCATGGCTACATCCGCGACTACCTGCCCGAGATGCACCTGCGCAATGCACGCGGCCTCGCGAGCTTTGAATGCCTGGCGATGGTTTAGGGAGCGGACATGGCGATCTCATTCGACCTCACCGAGAGCACGAGCCTTGCGCGTGATCACTTCCGCGCGATGGCCCGCGACCACATGCGACCGATCTCGCGGAAGTACGACGACCAGGAACACGATCTCCCGACGGAGTGGGTGGACTGGTATTGGAAGAACGGGCGCTCCGGCACGCCCAGGGGAGAAGGCCCGTCCGACGGCTTCATCCAGATCTGCGTACAGACCGAGGAACTCTGTTGGGGCGACGCCGGGCTCTACTTGCGGACGCCCTTCGCCGGCCTCGGCGGCTCCGCGGTTTCGGCCGCCGGCAACAAGGAGCAGAAGGCGCGCTTCCTGTCGGTCTTTCGCGGCGACGGGAATCCGGCATGGGGCGCCATGGCAATCACCGAAGCCCAGGCCGGCAGTGACAGCGCCAACCTGCTGACGACGGCCGATCGCGACGGTGACGACTACGTCCTGAACGGAACGAAGATCTTCTGCACCGGAGGCGAAGGGGCCTCCCAGGTCGAAGGGGGCTTCGTCGTCGTCTGGGCCACCGTGGACAAGACGGCCGGCCGCGGCGGCATCAAGGCCTTCGTGGTGCCCGCCGGAACCCCTGGAATGACGCTGGTGGGCCTCGAGGACAAGCTCGGCATTCGTGCCAGCGACACCGCCACGCTTCAATTCGACGATTGTCGCGTGCCCGCCACGAACCTGCTCGGCAAGGCCGAGGTCAAGAAGCAGAAAGCCGAGCCGAGCGCAGGCGGCGACAAGGGATTCAAGGGCGCCATGGCGACCTTCGATGCCAGCCGCCCGATCGTGGCCGCCATGGCCGTCGGTGTCGGGCGCGCCGCTCTGGACTGCGTGCTCGAAGAGCTCGCAGACCAAGATGTCGTGGTGCGCTACGACGCTCCGCCCACCGAGCTGACGGCGATCGAGCGCGACGTGATGGAAATGGAGACCGACCTGCAGGCGGCCAGGCTACTCACGTGGCGTGCTGCAGCGATGATGAACGCGGGCAAGCCCAACAGCCTCGAAGCCTCGATGGCGAAGGCGAAGGCGGGGCTCGCGGTCACCCGGATCACGCAGAAGGCCGTGGAACTTCTCGGCCCCGCCGGCTTCTCCAAGAAACTGTTGGTGGAGAAGTGGATGAGGGATGCGAAGATCAACGACATCTACGAAGGCACCCAACAGATCAACCAGCTGATCGTGGCGCGAAAGATCCTCGACTATCCGTCGAGCATGCTTCGTTAGTCCCCGGAGAAACCATGAGCGAAAAGCACACTGTAAGCCCCGACCTGGTCGAGATTCTCGTCTGCCCCGAGACGAAGCAGCCCGTCCGGCTGGCCAACACGGAGGAGCTTGCCTCGATCAACCACAGGGTCTCCGGCGGCGAGCTGCGAAACCGCGGCGGGAACAATCCCGAGCGCTCCTTCGATGAGGCACTGATTCGCGAGGACGGCCAGATTGCCTATCCCGTCGAGGATGGCATTCCCGTCATGCTGATCGAAGAGTCGATCACACTCTAGGCCATCGTTACTGCGAGAATTCGCGGCGCTTGAGCTCGCGAATGTAGGCGGTGAGTTCGGGATCTGAGGCCACGAGCTTCGAGATCTGTTCTTCGAACTCGGCGGCCTCCCGCTCGAGCGGTGAGTGATCGAGCGGCAACTCCAGGTAGCCCGACAGCTTATGCAGCAGCGCGAGCATGCCTCTCGGATTCGGCGAGAGCGTGATGTAGTGCGGCAAGCCGGCCCAGAGGCTCGTCACTTCGACGCCCAACTTCGGTAGCTCCGCGCCTAGCACGCCGACGATTCCGGTAGGCCCTTGGTAGTCGGTGGGCGAGACACCCAACTCGGCGAGCCGCTCGGGCGGACCGAAGCCGGAGACCTTCAGCGGACGTGTATAGAGGACGTCGGCCAGGAACGCGCCTAACAACACGACGCGACGAATACGGAGCACCCGGATCAGTGACTCGACCTCGCGAACGAACGCCTTCCAGTGAAGATGCGGCTCCGAGCCGAGACCCGTCACCAGCGCGGAATCTCCGATCGTTCCATAGCGGAGCTTGACGGCCGGCCATTCGAGTTGCCGGGCGCCCTCGCCGTCCATTCGCACCTCGGGCCGGCGCACAGTGAAGTCGAAGAACTCCTCGGCGTCGATCTCGCCTAACGGCGCGCTCTGGATCCCTTCATTCAAGAAGCGGAGCGCTCCGGTTGCAGATTCACCAGCATCGTTCCAACCATCGAAGGCCAGCACCAGTGTTGCGTCGCTGAGCTCGGGAATGATCTCGAGCGAAAGGGAGGGGGAGAGGTCGGACTCCATTGAAGCAGAGTGACCCATCACTCAGCGCTGCGCACGGCACCTTTTCCAGATGGGGCGTCGACCGGGAAGCCGCGCTCAAACCGGTATCCGTGGCCTCGCACCGATTCGATGATGCGCGGGTTCGAGGGATCCTGCTCGACGTAGCGGCGCAAGCGCAGGATGAAGGTGTCGACCACACGCGTCTGCGTATCGGCGCGCAATCCCCACACCGACTCGAGCAATTCTCCGCGAGTCACCGGCTCGCCTTCTCGATCGACGAGGGCGCGCAGCAGGCCGACTTCGCGCGGTGTGAGCTGAATGGTCTCGGTGGGAGTCTCGATCTCGAAACGATCGAACCGGACCACGACGGCCCCTTCGGGGCCAAGCCGAACATCTGGCGCCGGCCCGTCTCCGGGTGCGCCATCCCAGCGTCGCCTTCGCAGCAAGCCACGCGCGCGCACCAGCAACTCATCGAGCTTGAACGGCTTCGTGAGATAGTCGTCGGCGCCCTCTTCGATTCCGCGGACGATGTCGGCGGGGTCGTCCTTTGCCGTGAGCATCAGAATGGGCACGTAGTTTCCGGACGCCCGGGTGCGACGGGCGACCTCGAAGCCGCTCATCCCCGGCAGCATCACGTCGAGAATCACGAGGTCGAGCGGCGGATCGACCTGCACCCGGTCGCCGGCCAGCGTTCCGTCCTCGATCACCTCCACCTCGAACCCCTCGGCCTCCAGATTGAAGGCCAACCCTTCGGCCAGGTGTGCCTCGTCCTCGACGATCAGGATCCGCGCCATCAGGCGATTCCCGTGGCGGCCCGGTTCGATGCCGTCGCGGCCGGGGCGCCACCCGGGGCCGCACGGAGGACGACGCGAAAGCGGCTCCCCTGCCCCTGACCCTGGCTCCAGGCATCGACGCGTCCGCCATTGCGACGCACAAGGGTGCGCACGATGAACAGACCGAGCCCGAGGCCGGCCTGGCGCTGCACGTCCCGGCCGGTTCGATAGAAGCGGTCGAAGATCTTGCGGAGTTCCTGCCGCTCGATTCCTATGCCCCGATCCTCGACCTCGACGGCGACCTGGCCGGACCGTGTTTCCTGCAGACGAACGCGGACCTCCACTGAGGATTCCGAGTACTTCACGGCATTTTCGAGCAAGTTGCGAAACACCATGCCTAGCTCGGCTTCGTCGCCTAACGCCGTGAGCGGCCGCTTTCGTTCCATGCGAATCGCGTCGGACGCGAGGGTATGACGGCGGGCCGTTTCATCGATGGTCTGTCGCAGCAACTCGGTCAAATCGAGTGGATCACCCGGTCGCTTTTCGACTGGGCCGTCTGAACGCGCCGCCGCCAGTACCTGGGTCACGGTTCGCTCCAACCGCTCGACGTCCTCGCCCATCCGCGAGAGGAAAGCCCGCCGGCGCTCGGGCGCTGGGTCATGCCGGTCAAGCGTCTCGAGGTAGAGCTTCAGCGCCGCGATCGGCGTCTTCATCTCGTGGGTCACGGCATCGAGAAAGGCTTGCTGACGTTGGTTGAAACGGATCTCGCGCACCAACCATCCACATAACAACAACAAGCCGACGATGATCAGCACGAAGAACACCGAGCCCAGAATGATCAGGAGCCAATGGGTGCGCGAAAGGCCCGCCGTCACCGGGCCGAGGTCGCCGACCACGATCAGCTGCCAACCCACGCCGAGCAGCAGCGCAATCACGCTGAGCGTGATCCCGAGAGCAAGGGGCAGACCGATGGAGCGGCGGGTCACAACGTGTGTCCGTGCATACGGGAAGCGTCGGCGGCGCAGGGCCAGGGCGCAAGTCGTTCCGATGCCGGCGCGATCCGCCCCCGAGGGAGGGTGTAGAGGCCCTGCGCGAAACGAACGCTAGTCCGCGGAGGACGACTCCGTGCCCGCGGTTTCGCCCGGCGACGCGTCGGCATTCGGCGCCTTCTTGCTCGAACTCGTAGCCTTTTTCGCAGTCTTCTTGGTGGCCTTCTTGCGCGGAGCCTTTGTGGCCGTCTTCTTCGCGGCGACCTTCTTGCGAGTCTTCTTGGCCGGAGCCTTCTTGGCCGTCTTCTTCTTCGTCTTCTTCTTCGTCGTCTTCTTGCGAGTCGGCTTCGCGGCATCGGCTTCCCCATCCTCGCCGTCGCCCTTCTTCTTGCGCGGCGGGAACTCAAAGCCGTGGCGGCCGGTTTCCTTCAACACCAGGCTCGCCGAGAACGGCCGCCCGAAGCGCGAAGTGAAATCTTCGAGCACTTCCGTCTTTCCGTTGGCGAGGTAGTACTCGGCCTCGTCGCGTGTGATCTCGCGCTTGCACACCGTCCGCGGGAAGATGAATCCGGCGTGATCGGGCTTGTCCGGTTTGGTGGGCTGCTTCTCACCGAGCTCTCGCGCCACCTTCTTGGCGGCGCGCCACGCGGTCTGGGAATTCTCGAAGGCGATCTGCGTGGTGCAGTTGAAGTGAGTCGGCGTCTCGATCACGCGGCACTCTTCCTCGCTGAACGGACACGGCGCCAGCGCCTCCGTGTTCATCTCGTACTCGGGTAGCTGGTAGCCGCCATCTTCGTTCCAGCCTTCTGACTGGACGATCAGCTTCCACTCCTCGGTATCGAGTTCGATCGTGCCGCGGTAGGTGCGGCCGTTGCGAGCGGTAAAGCCGTCCAAGATGGGCGTCTTGCCATCCTTGATCAGCGCGCGCACGGCATCTCGATCGAGGTAGCGACCCGAAGTATCCTTCCAAAATCGCATCGGGCAGTCGGCATCCGTGCGGTCGATCTCGGGTTCGACTTCGCAGCGGTAGAACCAGGCCATCTCGATCACGGGCTTGCTGCAGGAGGGGCACGGGCCTAACGAAGGCACGTCCGTGTACAAATCCGTGTATTCGAAGGTGCGCGCCACTTCGACGATGTCGGTCGCGTACTGCTTCATCTCGTTGATGAAGTCCTCGGCGGTCCGATCACCGTTCTCGACCGCGGCCAGATTCTGCTCGATCTCGCCCGTCAGAGCCGCCGATGCGAGGCGATCGATGTGGATGCGTTTCAGCGTGTCGATCAGTCGAATGCCCTTGACGGAGGGCCGCAGCGCCTTACCGACGCGAACGACATAACTCTTGGCGATCAGGTTCTCGATGACGTCGGCGCGGGTCGCCGGCGTGCCAAGGCCCTTCTCCCGCATCACTTCTGCGAGATCATCGTCCTCGATGGATTTGCCAGCGTTCTCCATCAGAGAGAGCAGACGCGCCTCGGTAATGCGCGGCGGCGGCTTCGTCTCCTGCTCGTCGAGGATTACTTCGCCCTGAGAGACCGGGACGTTGCTCGCCTCGGACTCGCCGGGAGCCAGGGCCGGCAGCGGTTGCGGCGCCTCCTCGTCCTCGGCCAACGGCAGTACCGAACGCCAGCCCGGCTCCATCAAGGCACGCGTGCGTGTCCGAAACTTCTCCCCCGACACCTCGGTGGTGCGCTCAACGCGCTCCCACAGTGCCGGCGGATGGAAGGCGCCGAGGAAACGGCGCATCACCAGATCGAACAAGCGCTTGTCGTCGCCGGTGAGCTCGCTCTCCGGCATGTTGCCGGTCGGGATGATCGCAAAGTGATCTGAGACGCCGGCGTCGTTGAAGATCTTGCCTTCGTTCTCGCGGCCCTGATCGATCAGCCGCTGCGCCGCCGGGGCGTAGTCGGCCATCGCATCGGACTTCGTGTTTGCAAGATTGGCGAGCACTTCATCTACGGTGACGCGGTAGTCCTCAGGCAGGCACTTCGAATCGGTACGCGGATAGGTGAGGAGCTTGTGGCGTTCGTAGCAGCGCTGGGCTGCGCCCAGGGTTCGCCGCGCACTCCAGCCGAAACGACGGTTGCCTTCGCGTTGGAGCGATGTCAGATCGAAGAGACCTGGCGCACTCTCACGAGAGGGCTTGCGGGTCTCACTCGCGGCACCGGGCTGACCCGTGACCGCGGCCACGATCGCCTTGGCGCGCTCGCCGTCGAAGATCCGATCGTCCTTCTTCTGGTCCTGGTCACCGGCCTTGAAGTCGGCATCGAACCAGGTGCCCTCATAGGGCGCGCCCGCGTGTTCGAAGGTCGAAGTGATCTTGAAGAACGGTTCCGGCACATGGGCCAGGACTTCGAACTCCTTGTCGACTAACAAGGCGAGCGTCGGCGTCTGCACCCGGCCCGCACTCCACGAGGTCTTCTCCTTGCGGCTCTTCAGTCGCTTGGTGATGGCCCGGGTGGCATTCATTCCGATCAGCCAATCCGTGTAGGCGCGGCACTCGGCGGCCTGCGCCAGGCCTTCCATCTCTGCGCCCGGAATCAGATTGCCGAAGCCAGCCTGGATGGACTTGGTCGTCATCGACTGCAGCCAGAGCCGATCGACCGGCTTCGTGACGCCCAGGAAGCTGACGACCTCGCGGAAGATCAACTCGCCCTCGCGCCCGGCATCGCAGGCGTTCACGACGCGCTCGACATCCTCGCGCTCCAACAACTTCTTGATGGTGCGGATCCGATCGCTGTGCCCCTTCTTCTTCTTGAGCTTGAAGGTCTCGGGAATGATCGGCAGGACATCGAGGGTCCAGCGCTTGAACTTCTCGTCGACTTCCTCAGGAGACAACAGCTCGAAGAGGTGGCCGACGGCGAAGGTGACGACGTACTCGTCAGACTCCCAGTATCCGTCGTGTTCGGTGAACCCACCCAATGCCGCGGCGATGTCGCGTGCCACGCTGGGCTTCTCGGTGATGACGAGTGCCTTGGCCAAGGGTTCTCCGGTTCTCCGCGGGCGCAAGCGAATCTGGCGTCCTTGGACGCTTTCCGATTCGCGGGTTTCGATCCTTCCGAGAGATGGGGGCTATCGGGCGCCCATCCTTAGCCCGCCGTCCGGACCGTGACAAGCCAGCCCATTCGAGCCAGCCACGCTCAGCGAGCCCGGCCGGTCGGCTGGGTCCTTGGTCGGGGAGCCGTGCGGCGGACTTGAGTGGGGCGGATTCCAGGCACCTGGACGGGCGTAATCCTTGCGCTGAACGGGCCCGCGAGCGAGGCTCCCGAATCGCCCTATCTATTGGATTTCATGGAGGATCCTGTGAGTGACGCCCAGCCGATCAGCGGCCTCAGACCCGGCCAGGTGGCCCCTCACGTCTTCACCTGCGGCGACCCGGCACGGGTCGACCGGATCGCCTCGCGCTGGGCCACGGCCGAAGTCGTCGCCGACGTCCGCGAGTACCGCGTGATCACGGGGGAACGCGACGGTGTGCCGCTCACAGTCGCTTCGACGGGCATCGGCGCACCCTCCACCGCCGTCATCCTGGAGGAGCTGGTCAAGCTCGGGGGCCATACGTTCATCCGGGTGGGCAACAGCGGCGGGCTGGCCCCGGATCTCGAGGTCGGCGACCTGGTCGTCACCACGGGCGCGGTTCGAGACGACGGCACCAGCCGGAGCTACGTGATCCCCGAATACCCGGCTGTGGCCGATCACGCGATCGTGGGCGCCCTTCTCGCGAACGCTCGCCGCAGCGGGGCCCGTTGCCGCGCGGGCGTCACCTGGAGCCTCGACGCCTTCTACATGCGAAATGCGGTGCTCACCGAAGGGGGTGGCCTCGCGGGCATGAGCGTCGACGGCTACTGGCCGCAGGAGAACGCCGATCGGCTTCGGGATCTGCGTGCGGCCCGGGTGGTGAACATGGAGATGGAGGCCGGCGTCACCCTCACCCTGGGCGGCTTGTTCGGCGTTCGGGCCGGAGCGATCTGCGTCGTGTCCGACAAGACACCGTGGCCCGGTCCGAGCGAGATCGACCTCGATCGCAACATGGACCAATGCATCGAGATCGCCCTCGACGCGATGCTTCAGCTCGCGAAGGAAAGCTAGAGCGCTTCGCCCCAGCCGGCTGGGCGGTCACGCGACTTTCGGATCGGCCTCGTCGAGTGCCGTACCGTTTCCGGTCGCCAGCCGAACGATCCCGTACAACGCGAGCCCGATCGGTCCGGTCATCAGCGTCAGGACCAGGCACGGAATCACGAAGCCGTGATGAATGCCGCGGCGTCGCGCATCGCGAACCTCCCACGCACCGACGAAGAGATCGAAAGCGAGGTAGTGAACCCAGCCGACCAGTACGCCACCGGGAACACTCATGAACAACATGACGCCCTCGAGCGTGCCGAAGCTCGCTCCCTCGGGTGCCGGTGGACCCGTCACGAAGCCGACCGCGTAGACGGCGCCGAGGATCAGCGGAATCCACATGGCATGGACGATGCGTTGGGTCCACGTCCAGTTCGGCGCGACCGCCAGCAGCAGCCAGGCCGGCATCACACCGAAATTACAAACCAGGAAGACAGTACTGAGATCCACAATTCCTCCGCGCCCGCCGTATGTGGCTGGGCTCTGGGGAACCTTAGTGCGAACTAGCGAACCAGGTCGAGCGAGACCGGCATGATGTTCCAGGTCAGGATCGGGAGTGGGCTGTCGCGGCTGTAGATGGTCTCGCGCACGAGCTTGGTGCCGTCCCAGACATAGCGGCGGATTTCCTTCGAATCGTCGCTGGCCACGTAGAGTTCATCGCTGCCGTCGCCATCGAGATCGACCAGAAGGGAGGCATGCTCGAACCCCTTCGAATCCGCGTCGACGAGGCTGACCTCCCAGGTCGCGTTCGGATCGCTCCCAGGCCGCGCGAGCCAGAGGCCCGAATCCTTGGCCGCGATGATCATCTCCTTCTGACCGTCGCCCTCGACATCGCCCACCGTCAGGAAGCGGCACATCGGATCGGACAGGGTCGCGATCACGGCGCCGGCGCCGGGATCCGTCCCCGCTTCGTAGCGACGGATTTCGAGATCTCCGCCCTCGGCAGCTTCGACCGATACGTAGAGCTCGTCGCGGCCGTCTCCGTCGACATCGCCGACGTAGATTTCCTTCGCGTGCCGCATCCCGAGGTCTGCGACCTCAACGGGGCCATCGCCGGTCTTGGGCACATAACGAACGACCTTGCCGGGCTGCGGCTTGCCGTCGAGTTTGTTCGGTTCGCTCGGCGTCGCGTAGACTTCGAGCACACCGTCGCCATCGAGATCCCCGATCTCGATCTCGTGGACGAAGGTGTTGGCTTCCTGGTGCATCTCGTCCACCGCATAACTTCCGTCGGCGTTCGGACGGATGACGGCAAAGACGCCCTGATCGTGCGTGGCGACCGCGATCGAGGGCATACCGTCGCCGTAGAGATCGGCGACTTCGGCGTCGCGCATGCGGCTGAACTTTCCGCCGAAATCCTTCTGCCAAAGTGTCTCGACGGGAGCGAGGCCCTCCTCACCGACCCGCCAGAGCTTCACCGCCGCCGCCATGCCCCCCAGCGTCAGGATCGCGGGATCGCCGGCCGGCGGTGTGTAAGCCATCGCCTTGTGAAACACGTTGCTCTCGGGGTCTTCGACGGAAGAAGCACTCCACGAGCCTCCGCTCCGCGAGAGCACCAGCAGCTCGGAGAGCGGGAACGGCTTCCCCTCTCGCATCTCGAACTTGGAGATCGAAAAGAGCAGCGCCTGATCCAGATCGTCGGGCGTGCTCGGCGCCGTGGGCGTGGGCACCGGGTCCGGCGTGGACGCTGTCGCGTCCGGCGCACCCTCGGAAGTGGTCGTCGCGGACTCGTCCCCTCCGCAGGCCCCTGCCACCAAGCCCATGAGGACGATCGGGAAGAGGACCCTCAAGTGATTCCGAAGCTGCATGGCGGATGCTCCTTTCGCTGTACGGACGGGGGTTTAGCAACTGCCCCCCGGACGGTCCCGTGTCGGAGGAACCCCGCGTCGGCTTGACCCAGGGTGGCCGGAGACGACCCCCAGGCCGCCCGATTGGCCGCCCGGATGCCAACTGCTAGAGACTCCGCCGTGGCCAAGAACTCATTGCAACCGCCCCGCGGCACTCGGGATTTCTATCCCGAGGAGCTGCGCTTCCGGAACTGGCTGTTCGACCAGTGGCGACAAACGGCGACCGCATTCGGCTTCGAAGAAGTCGATGCCCCCATGGTCGAGCACGCCGAGCTCTACATGCGAAAAGCCGGCGAGGAGATCGTCGATCAGCTCTACCACTTCGAACTACACGGCCGACACCTGGCACTGCGCTCGGAGTTCACGCCGTCGCTCGCGCGCATGGTCATGGCGCGCCAGGGCTCCTTGAGATTGCCGATTCGCTGGTTCTCGATTCCCCAATGCTGGCGTTACGAGCGCATGAGTCGCGGCCGCAGGCGCGAGCACTATCAGTGGAACATGGACATCTGGGGCGAGCCCGAGGTCACCGCCGAAGCCGAGCTGATCGCTGCGATCTTCTCCTCGCTGGACGGGATGGGCCTGGCACCCGGCGACGTCCGAATGCGGGTGAATCATCGCGCGCTGCTCGAAGAGACCCTGCGCGAGGGCTTCCTCAAGGATCGGCCCGATGCCTTCGAGCCGCTTTGCGTGATCATCGACAAGCTCGACAAGATCGGAGGCGACTCAGTTGCTGAGCAGTTGTCGGACCCGGCTGGCGCCATCCGTCTTTCCCGCGATGCCGCCGACGAGATCGTAGGGCGACTCCAGGCCAAGGGCCTCGACGAGGCCGCCCGCGGTGTCGCCGAGGATTCGGCGGCACTCGCAGATCTGCGACGGCTATTCGACCTCCTCGACGGTTACGGCATCGCGGACCGCACCGAGTTCGATGCTTCGGTCGTGCGCGGCCTCGCGTACTACACCGGGATCGTTTTCGAAGGCTTCGATACCGCTGGCGAGTTGCGCGCGGTCTTCGGTGGGGGTCGCTACGACCGCCTCGCAGAGACCCTCGGCGGCAAGCCGATTTCCGCTGTCGGTTTCGGCTTCGGCGACGCAGTGATTGCCGAGCTGCTGGCCGACCGCGGCAAACTGCCCGAGTTTGGCCGAACCCTCGATGCGGTGGTGTTCCCGATGGGCGAGGCCGAACGCCCGGCGGCACAACGACTCGCTCGGGCCCTGCGCCGGGAGGGGAAATCCGTGGAACTGGTCCTCGCAGACGCGAAGGCGAAGCGCGTCTTCTCGGACGCGGACAAGGCCGGGGCGGCGCAGATCTACGTCATCGGTTCCGACGAGCTGGCGCGAGGGGTCGTCAAAGTCCGAGATCTCACGACGCGCGAAGAGCGCGACGAACCCCTACCCTCCTAACCTCCCGAATCTCTCGCGGTCTCGTGCCCCCCCCACTGAGGACTCGCTATGCGCGGCTGGAACATCAAGGACAGTCTCGATCTCTACAACGTCCCCGCTTGGGGACGTGGCTACTTCGATGCGAACCCGGAAGGGAACCTCGTGGTCCAGCCGAACGGCGCTGCCGGTCCCAAGATCGACCTGCGGGCTCTCGTTGAGGATCTGCGCCAGCGCGGCCTGCGCTCGCCCATGTTGCTGCGCTTCTCCGACGTGCTCGCCAGCCGGATCGGCCGCCTGGCCGGCGCCTTCGAGGCTGCGATGGCCCCGGACGACTTCCAGGGGAGATTCCGCGGCGTCTACCCGATCAAGGTCAACCAGCAGCGCCACGTGGTGGAAGAGATCGTGTCGATTGGCGCGGAACGCGGAATCGGCCTCGAAGCCGGCAGCAAACCCGAGCTCCTGATCGCGCTCGCGCTACTCGACACGAAGGACGCACTGATCATCTGCAACGGCTACAAGGACCGCGCCTACATCGAGACCGCACTGCTCGCGCAAAGGCTCGGGCGCCATCCGGTCATCGTGATCGATCGCTACAGCGAGGTGGAAACCCTCATCAAGGCCGCCAACGAACTCGGCATTCGACCACATATCGGTGTACGGGCGCGACTCTCGACCCGGGGCGCCGGGAAGTGGGTGGAGTCAACGGGGGACAAGTCGAAGTTCGGGCTGACCGCGCTCGAAATCGTCGAACTCGTGGATCGCCTGCGCCAGGAAGACATGCTCGATTGCCTCGAGCTGCTTCACTTCCACATCGGCTCGCAGATCACGGCGATCCGAGCGCACAAGGATGCGCTGCGAGAGGCGACCCGCGTCTTCGTCGGACTCCATGAGCTGGGCGCTCGGCCTAACATCATCGATGTCGGTGGCGGACTCGGTGTCGACTACGACGGCTCCCAGACGAACTTCCATTCTTCGAAGAACTACACCGTCGACGAGTATGCACGGGACGTAGTCACCGCCATCCAGGAAGCCTCGGACGACGCCGGCGTTCCGCACCCCGATGTCGTTACCGAAGCGGGACGCTGGATGGTGGCCCATCACTCCGTTCTCATCTTCGACGTATTGGGCGTCAATGAAGTCCGCACGGGCAAGAGCCCCGAGAGCGTGAGCGACGAGGATCCACGCACCCTCCAGGACCTCGCCGAGGTCTGGCGCATCGCGAACCGCAAGAACGTCACCGAGTGTTTCCACGATGCGCTCCAAGCCAAAGAAGACGCAGCGACGTTGTTCGCCGTCGGTCAGCTCGACCTGCGTCAACGCGCCCGGATCGAGCGACTCTTCTGGCAATGCTGCGAGAAGTTCCAACGCATCGCACAGACCCTTCCGGAAATTCCGCCCGAGATCGCCGACCTCGATCGCGCGTTGGCGGACACTTATTTCGGCAACCTCTCCGTCTTCCAGAGCGCCCCTGATGCCTGGGCCGTCAAGCAGCTGTTCCCACTGATCCCCATTCAACGCCTCGACGAAGAGCCGACGCGTCGCGGGATCATCGCCGACCTCACCTGCGACAGCGATGGAAAGCTCGACCGTTTTATCGGCACCCACGATGTAAAGGACGTGCTCGAACTCCACGCGCCCGATGGACGCCCCTACTACCTGGGGCTCTTCCTCGTCGGAGCCTACCAGGAGATCCTCGGCGACCTCCACAATCTGTTCGGCGACACGGACGCCGTGCACGTTCGCATCGATGCGGAGGGAGGCTACGACGTCGAGCACGTGGTCGAAGGCGAAGACGTGAAAGACGTCCTCGACTACGTCCAGTACGACCAGAACGCCCTCAAGGAAAAGGTCCGCCGATTGGCCGAGCGCTCGCTCCGCGACGGCCGGATCACGGTCGAAGAAGCCACACGCCTGCGCCGACGCTATGCCGAGGGCCTCTGGGATTACACGTATCTCGCGGCAGACGCCTAGCTGACATGAGCAACCTGATCCGGATCTTGTCCTGGAACGTGAACGGGCTGCGCGCCTGCGACCGCAAGGGATTCCGTCGCTTCATCGATCGCTCGGGCGCAGAGATCGTCGGCATCCAGGAACTTCGGGCGACCCGCGAGCAGCTGCCGAAGCGACTCGCCGATCCGAAGCGATGGCATACCGAGTTCTCATCGGCGGAGCGCCTCGGATACAGCGGTGTTGCTCTCTATGGTCGACGAAAGCCCGACAGCGTAGAAACCTTGCTCGGCAAGCCCGCCTTCGACAAGGAAGGCCGGGTGCAGCTGGCGCGCTATGGCCAGCTCGTCATTGCCAACGTCTACTTCCCGAACGGAAACGGCAAGGCGCGCGATAACAGCCGAGTTCCGTACAAGCTGCGCTTCTATCGAACGCTATTCGAGAAGCTGGAAGCATTCCGGAAGAGCGGCCTGCATGTGATCGTGATGGGCGATTTCAATACCGCCCATACCGAGGTCGACCTGGCCCGCCCCAAGGACAACAAGAAGACGAGCGGCTTCCTGCCGAACGAGCGCAAGGAGATCGATCGCTGGCTGGCTGCCGGATGGACCGACACATTCCGGGCATTCGAGTCCGGTGAAGGCCACTACTCCTGGTGGAGCCAACGCTTCGGGGTACGCGAGCGCAACATCGGCTGGCGCATCGACTATGTCATGGCCTCGCCGGAGGCCATGAAGCATGTGCGTGCTGCCTTCATTCTGAAGAACGTGAAAGGCTCGGACCACGCGCCGATCGGCGTCGACGTCGACCCGGCCCTCTTCGGCTAGCTCCGGGCGCACACCCACTCTCAACGAGGCCGGGCTAGCATGGGCGCCAGACGGAGGCGCTCTATGCAGGATCTCTCGGGCCGCGTGGCGGTCGTCACCGGTGCTGCCAGTGGAATCGGACGGGGCATCGTTCTCGCGTTGGCGCGCGCGGGAATGCACACGGTCGCAAGCGATGTCGAGGAAGAAGGTGCCCAAGCGGTTGCCGAGGAGGCCACGAAGCTAGGGCCCCGCTCGATCGGCCTGGGCACCGATGTCACGGATGCCGCCGCGCTTAGCGACCTGGCGGAGAAGACCTGGGCCGAGTTCGGCGCCTGCCATGTGCTCTGCAACAACGCCGGCATCGCGGTCGTGCGGCCCGCGGTCGAGACGACAGGAGAGGACTGGCGCTGGACCTTGCGCGTCAACCTCTGGGGTGTCGTCAACGGCGTGGAGGCGTTCTTGCCGCGCTTCAAAGATCAGGGCGGCCCGGCCCACATCGTCAACACCGCGTCCATGTCGGGGCACCTGCCGACACCGGGCCTGAGTGCCTACACCGCGAGCAAGTACGCTGTGGTCGGTCTCTCGGAATGTCTCAAGATGGAACTCGCCGAAACCCCGATCGGCATCTCGGTGTTATGTCCAGGCGCCGTCGACACCCGAATCGCGGACGCGGGACGGAATCGCCCGGCCGGACTCGGCCCGGGCCGGCCGATCGGTGGCACCGTTCGCGACACCTTGGCGAGCGGGATGGCGCCCGAGCGAGCTGGTGAAATCGTGCGACAGGGCATCGAAGAAGATGAGTTCTGGATCTTCACGCATCCGCAAATGGCACCCGCCGTCGCTGCGCGGCAGCGCGGAATCGCGAGCGCACTCGAACGTTGGAAGGAACGAGGCACATGAGCTCTCTCCCGCTATCGGATCAAATCGAAATCGGCTTCATCACTTCGGTCTCCGGGCCGGCGGCTGCGCGGCGAACCGCCGGACAAGCCGAAGCCTGGGGCTACGACTCGGTCATGACCGGCGACCATGTCGCCTTCGCAGTCCCCATCCTCGACCCGTTCCTTCAGCTCGCACAGCTCGCCTGCTTCAGCGACAAGCTCACGCTGGGGACGTCCGTCTATCTGCTCCCGCTTCGCCACCCAGTCCCCGTCGCCAAGCAGGTGGCCACGCTCGAACGCGCCTGCGGAGGCCGGCTCATCTTCGGTGTCGGCGTGGGTGGAGAGTTCCCCAACGAGTGCGTCGCCTGTGGTGTTCCGATCGAAGAACGTGGCGCGCGGCTCAGCGAGGCCATCCCGTTGCTTCGCGAGCTCTGGAGCGGTGAGGAGGTCGAGAGCGACGGACGTTTCTACCCGATCCCGAAGACGCGCATGTTGCCGAAGACGATTCGGCCCGGTGGCCCGGCGATCTGGGCGGGCGGCCGGTCTCCGGGCGCCCTGCGTCGCGTAGGCCGAATGTGTGACGGCTGGATTTCCTACGTCGTCACCCCCGAGCAGTACGCCGAAGCACTGGGCACGATCGCCAAGGAAGCGGAATCCGCCTCCCGCACGATCGAGCGCTTCGACACCGCACATCTCCTCTTCACCTACATGGACGACTCCTACGAAGCGGCCTGGGACGCGGCCACCGAACACCTGTCGACCCGCTACGCCATGGACTTCCGGAGAGCGGCACAACGTTATGCCGCGCTCGGTCGGCCCGAAGATGTCGCCGAGCGGGTCCAGGCCTATCTCGATGCAGGGCTTCGGCACATTGTGGTCGACGTAGTTGGCCCGCCGGGTGCGATCGACGAGCAGCGCGAGCGCTTCGCGAAGGAGGTGCGCCCGCTGCTCCGGATCCCCAACGGCGCGGACCCATGAAGTCTGCCTGAAGTTCGGAGCCTTGGAGAGCTAGCGCCGCTCAGCGGCCAGGTTCAGGGCGTTACCGTGGTAAACACGCGAAGTGTTCGAACCGTTTCTTGTCCCGCAGCCTTGGCCACGGAGTCGATTTCCATGTCTGCCCCGCTGCGGCGCCAGATGGCCACGATCTCGATCACGGGTCCGTCTTCGAGCGGAACCTCGCGCCACACCCTGAGCGTCCCATCTTCTTGCCACGCCGCCCTTTCGGTCACGGTCCGTTCGAGGGCATCCAGCGATTCCCGAGGCTGGCCATCCGTCACGATATCGCGTTCAGTCTCCCGCACCGAGGTTTCGCTGAGCACGCGAAGGCCGGTCGGCTTCAGGGTCAAGGTAATCGTGGGGCGGAGGCCTCCTACGAGCTGGCGAACTGCCCACGGCGCTCCCATCAACTCCATCATCGGCTTGATGGAATCAGAGCGATCGGGGTCGAGGATCCAGGGGCCGACCAGATCCGCACCGGGTGGCGACTCTGCCAGTGTGCCGAGCGGCAGCATCACGAGCAGGAAGGCGAGAAGAACGGATTTCATTTCTTCGGATCCCGGATGAGGACGGTTCCCTGCGCCACACAGACGTCGCGGCCTTCGTTCGAGATGCGAATCTGGACGACGGCGGTTGAGCGAGTGAGCGACAGGATCTCGGCTTCGGTTTCGAGGATGCCCTTGGTCACCGGTGCCAAGAGGTTGATCTTGAACTCCGTCGTTGCCGCCCACTGCCCCCGCTGGATATGCGGATAGCAGACACAGCCCAGTACGTGATCGCACAGCGCGGAAAGAACGCCGCCATGCACGTTGCCGATCATCGTCAGCAATTCATCCCGAACCGGTAGCTCGGCGCGCAGAATGCCAGGCTCGTAGGCCGTAAACCGAATCCCCAGGTAGCTGGGCAGACCGCCCTGCTTGTCCTGGGAGGCAAGGAAGCGATCGGCGATCTTCGGATCGAAGGCCTCGACCGCGCGTTGATCGGGCATGTTAGTTGAGCCGCGGGCTCTCGTCGGCAATTTCGCCAGTGACGCCACCGCACTTCTCGAGGGCCTCTCGCAGCTCCTGATTCCGGCGGCGGCGGCGTTCGCGTTTGCCGTCGGTATCGCAGAGACGTTCCAGAACTTCGTCGCCCCAGGCGATGTGCTTGCGCGTACGTCGCATGATGTCGTCGAGGATCTCGATCGTGGGCGCATCGGAAATCTGATCAGTCTCGCGTTGCATGCGATCGAAGACGGCCAGCAGGTGAGGCTTCAAGACATCGAACATGCCCGCGATTTTCTCGATCGTGAGATCGGGGCTCTCGGGCGCTGCGATTTCCTGAATGAACGCGGCGAGACCATCGTTGGCCGCTTCCGAGGTCGTGACTGAGCGCTTCCCGCAGCGAAGCTCGGGAAGCCGATGTCCGAGTTGATCCGCGCTCTGGGCATCGTCCCAGACGATCTTCCCGAGGCCCGTCTTCACCGGAAGCTCGGGGATCGTGGCGACCCAGCCGCCGCCGATCATCATCATCCATTCCTCTGCATAGCGGAAGTTGCGCACGCGCAGGGCGGTAGATTCGACGTCGTAGCGCCCGTGCAGCTCTCGGAGATCGGCCGGAACATCGAAGGCCGAATAGGCGTCGAAGGTGGTTCGCTCATCCGGGCCTGCACCCGGGTACATGCGGGAATTGTCTTCGCTCACGCTCGTGCCTCCGCTGCGGCGTCGGCCTTCCGCGCGTTGTGTCGCTCACGAAGGATCTCCGCGGCCGCGATCATGGTCTTCTGCGATGGGCCGTCGCCCGAGATCTCGGCAAGCTCCTTCAGTTCATCCTCGCTGAAGCCCGCTTCGAGGCGGTCTTCCCATGCGATCCGGATCGCGGCGTCTTCGCGGTCCGATCGAGAGCCTCCGAAGCTGAACTGCTTGTCGACTTCGCGTCGGAACTCCTGGGTCCGCTCGAAGTGGTCGGGGTCGCCCTTGGTGAATTCCCTCACCCATTCGCTGCCGAAGCGGACGTGCGTCAACTCGTCGGCAAGGACGTAGTCGACGGCCTGCTTCATCGTCTCGTCACCGACCTCTTCGGCGTAGCGGATCATGTCGCGGAACACGTCGCACGCGAGACCCTCGAGCCCTCGGTTGACACCGGCGACGCGCATGGCCGGATCGTCGCTGCAAGCGCATTCGAACAGGAAGGTGCTCTCGGGGAAGTCCCCGGCCTTCGTCCCCACGTGCTCCATCAGCTTCTCGTAGATCTGCACATGGCGTGTCTCGTCCCAGCACTGGCGCGCCATGTTCATCTTGAATTGCCAGGGTGCATCCGGAAAATCCCAGAGCGATCGTCCGGCGCCTTCGAGCGCCTGGAGTTCGCCCACGAAGATGCCGTGCATGCGAAGCCTCAGGCGTTCCTCCACGCCCTCGTCGCCGGCCTTGATCGGCTCGTTCAACACGGTCAGCGCAAAGCCCGGTCCGAACTTCTCGAAGAGCGGCTGAGCGGCGGTGCCCCGGACACTCTCTTCGATCATCGGGGAAAAGGGATCGAGCGCCTCGACTACGGCATCGATGTCGTCGGGCAGTGTGGCCAGGATCGTCACCAGAATGTTCTGCTGACGGACGAAGCGGCTATCCCGAGCCAGCTCCTCGTGTTGAATGAAACGTTTCATGACGAAACCTCCTAATCGATCTGGGTGCGGGTGGGCGCGAACGGAACTTTAGACCGGCCGGGGGAAGGCGGCTAGGCGAGGATGCCGGCAATGCGCAACTTGGCGCGTGTCGCCGCGTCGACCCCGGCGCCCTCGAGCGCCTCGTCTGAGTGCTCGCCCAGACGCGGGGCGCAGCGCGCGATGGCCCAGCGGCTCTTCTCGAATGCGTAGGGAGCGCCCGGATAGCGAACCGTCCGCCCCAGTGCCGGATGTTCGACCTCGACCGGAAAGCCGCGAGCGACGAAATGTGGATCGTCGAAGGCTTCTTCGGGCGAGTAGATGGCGCCAACGGGCAATCCTGCCCGCTGGGCTCCCAGGAAGAACGCCTGGGCGCTCAGCCGGCTCGCCAGGAAGACCATCGCTTCGCGGCCTGCGCCAAAGATGGCGGTGATCTCATCGTCCTGGCCAATCTGGGACAGATCGATGCGATCGCGTTGAGCGCCCATCTCGAGGAATACGGCCTCGGGCAACTCGTCTTTGACACCGAGTTCCTCGAGCCAGGTCACCAGGTTGCCGAACTCGCGCGGTGTCCGCGGCGGCACGCCGGTGTTCACGTACTTGCCATCGGAGCAGATCATCTGCGACGGCATCGAGGGGCCTTCCAGCGCGTGCCGGCCGGTCTGGCGTTGCACCGTGCCTTGTTGAATGAGCCAATGATAGGAGGACATTTCAGTGGTCACGTTGGCGGCCGCGTGCATGGAGACATCGATGCGTTGGCCACGGCCTCCCAGTTCCCGGTGCAAGATCGCGGTGAGTGCCGACATCACTGCATAGTGACAACCGATGGCGTAGCCCTGTCCGCCCCCGCCCCGGATCGGTGGAAGCGAGTGATCGTCGTAGCCGCAGCTCCAGGCCGGACCGCCGCCCGCCAACAGTGTGAGATCCGTCGCTAGTTCACCTTTGCGGGAGCCCGTCCGACCGAATGGCGTCATCGAAACGTGGATCAGCGAGTCGATGGCCTGCGTCAGGACGCTGTCGTTGATCCCATGCGCTTCGAGCTCGCCGGGATCCTCGGCTTCGAGCAGCAGGTCTGCGTTCGAGATGAGCGAGAGCAATGCCGCTCGGCCATCGTCGCTGCGCCAATCGAGGGCCACACCACGCTTGCTCGTGTTGTAGTGCCAGAAAGAGAGGCTCTGCTCGGGGTCCGGCACATCATCCACGAAAGGTGGCCAATGGCGGGTCGGGCAGCCGCTCGGGGGTTCGACCGTGATGACGTCGGCCCCCATATCCGCCAGGAGCTTGCCGGCCAAAGCCACACGCTCGTGAGCCAGTTCGATGACGCGAATCCCGGCGAGCGCGCTCATACCACGCCCTCTTCTCGCAGCGTCGCGATCTCATCGGCGCCGAGGCCCAACAATTCGCTCAGAACTTCGTTCGTGTGTTCGCCGCAGCACGGCGCCCCACGTTCCATCTGCCAGTCCGTCTCTGAGAAATGGACCGGAAGTCCGTCCACGCGAACGTCCCCCATCTCGCGATGGTGCACGGTTGGCCAAAGTCCGATGTCGGCCGTGGCCGGGTCGTGATCAATTCGCTCTGCGGGCTTCTGGACGGCGGCGGCGGGAACCCGGGCATCCTGGAAAGCGCGTTGCAGCTCGAACTTGTCACGCGTGGTCGTCCACAAGCCGAGCTTCTCTTCGAGCTCCGCCTGTGCGGCGACGCGCCCAGAAAGTGAGTCCCAGGCTTCCGCCTGCGCCCACTCCTCGCCGATGAGCGAAACACAGGCCTGCCACTCGGCGTCACTCCGGCAGGCAATCGCGATCCACTCATCGTCTCCACGCGCAGGAAAAATTCCGTGCGGCGCCATCGGCGGCCAATCGTTGCGATTGCTATTCGGTTGTCCTGCCCGCCGGCTGGGTCGCCCGTTCACGGTGTAATCGAGAATCGCAGGCCCGTTCAAAGTCAGGCCGGTTTCGCAGCAAGCCATGTCAACCCACTGACCCTCGCCCGTCCGCTGGCGATGGATCAGGGCCAACAAAATGGCCATCGCCATGTAGTAGCCGCCGGTGTGATCCATGTAGCTGTAGCCCCAGCCCGCGGGTTCGAGGTCCGGCAAACCGGAAGTAAAGGTGAGGCCCGACATGGCCTGCACGATGGGGCCCCACGTCTTGAACTCGGCGTACGGTCCGCGATGACCGAATCCGCAATTCGAGACGTAGATCACGTCCGAACGAAGCTCCTTGAGTTGGTCGTAGCCGAAGCCCCATTTGTCGAGCACGCCGGCCGCGAAGTTCTCACTGACCACGTCCGAGCGCTTGACGATCTCGGCCAGCAACTGCTTGCCCTTCTCGGTGCGCAGGTTCAGCGTGATGCCGCGCTTCTCGACGTTGTGGTTGTTGAAGCCACCACCGAAATCCGGACCGCGGCGTTCATCGACGAAGGGCGGCATGGAGCGGAGGATGTCCCAGGCGCCCTGGTTCGTGGGATCCTCGATTCGGATCACCTCCGCCCCGAACGCGGCCAGCCACTTGGTCGCGCCGGCGCCGGCAAGTTGGCCTGTGAAGTCGCAGATCCGGATTCCCTTGAGCGCGGCGGCCATGTCTCTCCCCTACGTCGCTAGGCGATTTCCCATTGCGGAATGCGAAGCGTCTCGCCGCTCTGCGCGTCCGCTACTTCTTCGAACACCACCCGGACAGCGTCCCCGATCGCGATCTCGCTTGGCGCTCGATTCGTCACGTTGCCCGTGATCATCAAACCCGGGGCATCCGCTACCGAGACCAATACGACCGCATAGGGAATGCGATCCGCCAGGCCCGGATGCACGGGATGTTGGACGACCACCACGCTCTCGACCCTTCCGCGACCCTGGCTTTCGAAGACGCCCATTTCGAAACCCTGACACGCTTCGCAGACATCCTCGGGAGGGTGCTGAACGTGGGTGCAGGCAGAGCATTGCTGGAGCGCCAGAAAGCCGGACGTGAAGAACGCTCGATTCGAATCATCGAGGGCGGGGACCACCCAATCATCACCGAGGACACGACTCATTTCGGGGCTCCGAATAGCACGGCGCTGCCCGGTGCGTAGCCGGGCCCGGCCACGACGAGGGCGTGCTCCACCCGCTCGACCTGACAGGTCGATTGTCCGCGAACCTGGCGCACCGACTCATTGACCATCTCGAAGCCGTGAATGTAGGCCTCGCCGATGTTGCCGCCGCTGGTGTTGAAGGGAAGCTTCGCGTCGGGGCCGACCAGGGCGCCATCCGAAACGAATGCCTCGATCTCATCGGGATGCGCGAAGCCCATCTCGACCATGGCCATCAAGACCGGGCCGGTGAAGTTCTCGTAGAACTGCACCACGTCCATGTCCTTGGCGCCGACACCGGCCTTCTCCCAGAGGTGCTTGCCTACCTGACCGAAATGAGACGATCCCAGCGTCTTCTCCGTGAACGTTCCGAAAGCCGGGCCGATACCCTGGGACGCCGCGAGGATGGGAACGGGCTTTTGCGGTCCGTCCTTCGCGCGCTCTTGCGTCGTGATCAACGCAGCGGCGGCGCCGTCGTTCTCCGGGCAACAATCGTAGAGATGAAACGGCGAAACGATCCATCGTGATTCGTGATACTGCTCGCGGGTCAGGGGCTTCCCGTAGCGCAATGCTCGGGGGTTGCGCTGGGCATTCGCATAACAAGCGAGCGAGATCTCACAGAGCGCTTCCTGCGAGATCCCGTGATCGTGCATGAAGCGCGCCGTATGGAGCGCGCACTGCTGCGCCGGTGAGAACAGGCCGTAGATCCCATTCCACGCGAACGGGCCACCGATATAGCCGCCCCCTCTGCCGCCGCCGGCTTGCCCGAAGCGGCCGAACTGCCCTTGAGCCAGCGCGCGGAACGCGACGATGTTCTTCGCGTATCCAGCGCTGACCGCGGCGTCGGCCGCCTGGATCGCCGCGGCCATGTTGTTGCCGCCGCCACTCCAGGGGGAACCCGTCCAACGCAGCTCCGAGAGGCCGAGGGCCCTCCCGAGGCGAATCGGATCGTTGCGCTGATCCATGTACGAAACGAAACCGTCGATGTCCGAGAGCTCGATGCCCGCATCGGCAACCGCGCGCTGGATCGCGATACAGGCGAGCTGGAACTCGGTGTGAGGAGACTTGCCACGCTCGTAGTAGGTCGACTCCCCGATCCCGGCGACGGCGGCTAACCCCTGCATATCAGGCTCCTACTCGCTCACGCCAGTCGACGTAGCGACACATCGCTCCCAGCGCGGCGACCGCGCGGTTGGCGCTTGAATAGCAGTATCGGCCCTCTTCCTTCACGCCGACCGGGCCCGAATTTCCGTACTCGCGGTCGGTACCCACCAGTTCGGTCGCGGTCAGGATCGGCTTGCCGTACTTCTCGCTCGCTTCCCGCGCGGCCGTCGCATAGCGACGATCCTGCCGCTCGTGGAAGCTCGCGATACGCGCGATGTCTTCGACCTCGCCGAATTTCCCGGACATGAACGCGTGCGCCTGGGCGGCCTGGATACCGATTCCAAGGTGGATGATCGCGTCGACGCCATCGCTGGCGGCCATCAACTCCATCACCTGCGGGATCGTGTCCCGGGTTTCGCCGCCGGCGAGGTCAATCGGATTACTGCGGCTCCAGCGCGGCGGCACCAACTCGTCGATCGCGGCTTTGAGGTCGTCCGGAATGGGGATCAGTTCGAGCCCGTGCTCTGCGCAGGCATCAGCCGCGATCACGCCCCACCCTCCGGCGGTGGTGAACACCAGGGTGCGGCGACCCTTTGGCAGGGGCTGGGTCGCGAAGGTGGCGGCCCACTCGAAGGCGTCCTCCACACTCGGCGCACGAATCACGCCAGCCTGCGCTGCGACGCCGTCGAAGACACCGTCGTCACTGGCCAGGGAGCCGGTGTGACTGGCTGCTGCACGCTTGCCCTCCGCGGCGACTCCTCCCTTGACCATCACGAGTGGCTTTCGCTCACTCACGAAGCGGGCGGCGTCCGCGAAGCGTCGGCCATCGGGCAAGCCTTCGAGGTAGCCGAGGACCACGCGGGTATCGGGATCGGCACCGTAGTACTCGAGATAGTCGGGCAAGCCGGTCTGGGCCGAGTTCCCGGCCGAGATCGCTTTGGAGATGCCGACGCCGGAAGCCACCGAGTAGTTCAGGAAGCTCGAGACGAGATTGCCACTCTGGCTGGCGACGGAGATCCCGCCGGCCGGCGGGAATGGCGCCACGATCTGAGCGCACATGGAACGCGAGGTCGAGATCACGCCCTGGCCGTTCGGGCCAGCGACCACCATGCCGAGCCGGTCCGCCAGCTCGACGAGTTCCTGCTGGCGCTTGCGACCCTCTTCTCCCGCTTCACCGTAGCCACCGCTCGCGATAAACGCGGCGCGAACCCCTCGGGCGCGGCAAGCCTTCAACAGATCCGCGTTCGCCTGGTACGGCGTGCACACAAAGACCAGATCGGCAGCACCTTCGGGCACGTCGGAGACATCGCCTAACGTCGGATAGCCGAGGATGTCGCCTCCGTCGCGGGTGACTGGGAAGATCTGGCCGTCGTAACCAAATCGCATCAAGTTGTGGAAAGTGACGAAGCCGAACTTCCCTGGATGGGACGAGACACCGGCGATGACGATGCCGCGTGGCTCGAACAGCGGCGCGAATCGCTCTCGCAGTGCCGCCTCATCCCTGGGTCCGGCCGTGACCTCGGGCGCTCGTTCTGCGCCCTCTTCCACCAGCTCAACCAACGCGTCGACCGCGACCGGCTTGCCCTCGCGCAACAGCAGCGGGTTCACGTCCACGCTCTGGATGTCGTCCCGCTCGGCGCCGAGCTTGCCGAGACCCACCAACACCTCGGCAATCGCGTCGAGGTCTCCGGCAGGCTCGCCGCGAAAGGGCTCCGTCACGAGATGACTGGCACTCAGGCGGCCCACCAGGGCGCGAGCGTCTGAATGTGTAAGCGGCGCCGCCGCAAAGGCGACGTCCTTCAGGGCCTCGGTCAGGATGCCGCCCAGTCCGATCACGACGCAGGGCCCGAACTGCGGATCCCGCACCATTCCGGCAATCAACTCGCGCTTGGCCGAGATCATCTCGCCCACGAGGACGCCGATCCCACCTTCGCCCGCGCCGACCTCGCCGTCGTCGGGCTGCACCCGAGAGAGCAGATCCGCTGCGGCACTTCGCACCGCTGCCTCATCCCCGAGGCCCAGGCGCACCAGATCGCGCTCACTCTTGTGCGCGATCGTGCGGCCACAGAGCTTGGCGACCACCGGAAATCCGATTCGGCGGGCGGCGGCAACGGCTTCGTCCGGGCTCACGACGAGTTCCTCGCGCCCGGCGGGCAGACCGTACTCGGCCAGCAATTTCTTGGATTCGTGCTCGGAAAGGGTACGACCGGACATCGGGCCTCGCGCTGCGTGGGGAACCGCTTATCCTAGGCGAGCCCCCCATTCGATGCCTATCGACGAGGCTGGCTGACCGACAAGCTTCGTACACTCTTGGGGGAACTCGATCCATGGACCTGGCTCAACTGCTTGCGACGTTCAATGAGCTGTTCGCGAACTGGCTGGTCGCGCCCGTCGCCGCCGTCCTGTTCTTCGACCTCGCCTTCTGGTCGGACTCGATCGAACTACCCATCGTCGTCGTCTGGCTGATCCTGGGGGCCGCGTTCTTCACGGTGCGCTTCCAGTTCGTGAACCTGCGCGCGTTCCGACACGCGATCGATTGCGTCCGCGGCCACTACACCCGCGACGATGAAGCGGGTGAGATCTCGCACTTCCAGGCGTTGTCGGCGGCCCTCTCCGCGACGGTGGGGCTCGGCAACATCGCCGGCGTCGCCGTGGCCATCGGAATCGGGGGCCCAGGTGCCGTCTTCTGGATGATCTTGGCGGGCCTGCTCGGAATGAGTTCGAAGTTCGCTGAATGCACCCTCGGGCAGAAGTACCGGGTGATCGACGAGGACGGCCACGTCTCGGGCGGGGCCATGGTCTACCTGCGCCGGGGCCTCGAGGAGCTTGGCCACAGCAACCTCGGACGGGTGCTCTCGGTCGTGTTTGCCGTCATGTGTATCGGCGGCAGCTTCGGCGGCGGCAACATGTTCCAGGCCAACCAGTCCTTCGCCCAGTTCGCCAATGTATTCCCCGCCGCCGACCACCCCCTCGGCGCCGTGTTATTCGGTGGCGTCCTGGTGCTGTTCGTTGCGTTGGTGATTCTGGGCGGCATCAAGCGAATCGGCGAGGTCGCCGGCATCCTGGTGCCTGTCATGTGCACCGTCTACGTCTTGACCGGACTGGTCATCCTCGGGATGCATGCCGGAGACCTGGGCCACGGGCTCTGGGTGATCGTGCATGACGCGTTCGCTCCCGTCGCCGTTGCTGGCGGTGTCGTCGGCTCCATGATCCAGGGCTTCCGCCGCGCAGCTTTCTCCAACGAAGCGGGTTCCGGCTCCGCCTCTATCGCTCACTCGGCAGCCAGTACCGACGAGCCGATTCGCGAGGGACTCGTCGCACTGCTGGAACCCTTCATCGACACCGTCGTGGTCTGCACTATGACCGGACTCGTCATCGTCGTCACTGGCGCCTACGCCGCGCCTGACGCTGGGTCGGGCATCACCATGACTTCGTGGGCGTTCGAGAGCGTGTTCCCCTGGTTCAAGTACGTGCTCTCGGTGACCGCAATTCTATTCGCGTTCAGCACCATGATCAGCTGGAGCTACTACGGCGAACAATGCTGGGCGATGTTATTCGGCGCTCGGTCGGTGCTGGCCTACAAGGTCGTCTTCCTCGCCTTCGCGTGGGCTGGAGCGATGTTCAGCGCCGACGCCGTGATCGAGTTCGGCGACCTGATGATCCTGGGCATGGCCCTCCCGAACATCGTCGGCGTGGTGATGCTCTCGGGGAAGATCAAGGCCGACCTCGATAGCTATCTAGGGCGCCTCGCCTCAGGTGAGATCCAACCCGTCGAGAGCTAGGGAGCTAGCGCCGAGCGTTCGCCCGCCCAGGACCGAGTTGACGTCAGTAGCCTGCAAGTGTGACGATGCCCCTGGAGGTTCCACTTGCCCGCATACAACTACGATCGGCTCTCGGCCCAGGACAACTCCTTCCTCGTATTCGAGGAACCCGGCCTCTACATGCATGTCTCGTCGACCCAGATCTTCGAACTGGGGCCCCTCGAGACGAAAGATGGCGGCGTCGACTATCCGCGCATCCGCGACTTCATTGCCTCGGTGCTCCACCGCATTCCGCGCTACCGCCAGAAGCTGGCCTGGGTACCGGTCGAGAATCGGCCGGTCTGGATCGACGATCCGGAGTTCGATCTCGGCTATCACGTGCGCCACACCAGCCTTCCCCAGCCCGGCACGGAGGCGCAGCTTCGCAAGCTCTCCGGTCGCTTGATGGCACAACATCTCGACCGTGCCCGCCCGCTCTGGGAACTCTGGGTCGTCGAGGGACTCGAAGGCGGACGCTTCGCGATCATCGGCAAGATCCACCATTGCATGATCGATGGATCCTCTGGCGTCGATGTCTCGATGATCTTGCAATCGCCAGATCCCAATGCCACGACCATCGAGCCGGCGCCACCCTTCTATCCCCGGCCGGCGCCTAGCAACGCAGAGTTGATGAGCGACGCCGCCTGGCTGCGTATCCAAGCTCCCTTCCGTGCGCTGAGCAGTTGGCGCGATTTCAGACGCGAAGCCGAGGACGTCGGCGAGGAGATCCGTGTTCGCGCCAAGGCCGTCGTCGATCTCTATTCCTCGCAGATGTCGAGCGCTTCGCCCACACCCATCAACGGACCCATCGGGCCGCATCGTGTCTTCGATTGGTGGACAGTGCCCCTCGATCGCGTGAAGTCGTTGCGCCGTGCTCTCGATTGCACCGTCAACGACGTGGTCTTGACCGTGGTTACGGGTGCCTTCCGAGAGTTCTTCATTCAGCGCAACATGAACCCAAGCGAACTCGACTTTCGCATCCAGGCGCCCGTCAGCATCCGCAGCGAGGAGGAAAAGGGGAAGCTCGGCAATCGCATCTCAGCCTGGGTCGTACCGCTGCCTCTCGGCGAAGAGGACCCGCGCAAACAGCTAGCCGCAATCCACGAAACCACCCAGGAGTTGAAGGACACGCGTCAGGCGCTGGGCGTCGAGATGATGATGTCCGTGATGGACGGCCTGCCGCCGGGATTGCTTTCGCTCGCCGCTCGTGGCGCCGCGAGCGGAATGAACTCGATCGTTACGAATGTGCCGGGCCCGCAGTTCCCGCTCTACTTGCTAGGTGCCAGACTGCAGGGCATGTACCCACAGGTTCCCTTGCTCCAGAATGTGGGGCTCGGGATCGCGTTGATCTCCTACGATGGCGACGTCTGCTGGGGATTCAACGCAGATTTCGGCCTGGTCCCGGACCTCGACAAGTTCGTCCAGTGTATTCGCGACTCGTTCGAGCGCGTCAGCAAGATTGTCGACGAGATGCCGGCAACCGGCACAGCGCCCTAGTCCGTCCGGCCTCCGCTATCTTGCCCCGACAGAGGAGCAACGTTGGCGAGACCGGCCGTGGCAGCATTCCTGGGTTTGATGGAGGTGGAAGGCGAGAACGCCGAACCGCGCTACGAGGCATGGCACGCGAGTGACCACCTTCCAGAGAACAAGGCGCTTCCCGGCGTCGTCTACGCGAATCGATGGCGAGCAGCCGAACCCCTCCGTCGCCTCCACACCATTGGCGATCCAGCACTCGGCGCGCCGCAATTCCTGATCACCTACTTCTTCGGCGAGCCCCTCGAAACTTCCCTCGAGGAGTGGAACGTGTTGGCGGAGGACCTGGGGAAGGCCGGGCGCATGTTCGCGGGTCGATCGGTTCGCCTCGGCGGCTTGTTCGCATTCGAGCACCGCGAGACGGCGCCGGCGCTCACCCTCTCGCCACGCGCAGTCCCCCATCGCCCACACGCTGGGGTCTTCCTTCACCTCGCGGGACAGACCGAGTTCTTGGATTCGGACCGGGAACGATTCGCGACGATCCTCGAACGGCCCGGCGTTACGGGGGGCATCCGCTTCGCGAGCGCCGGCGTGCGCGAATACGGCGACACGCGCGGAGGACGCGCCGAACTCTACTTCTCGGATCTCGATCCCACGCTGGCCTTCGCCAACGTGGAGCAGTCCGACGATTGCGTCTTTGCGGGCGTGTTCGCCGCAGCGTAGTCGAAGCCCTCGGTCGCGAAGTCCTTCAGCGAAGGCTGGGCCCGGCCGATTCCAGGGAGTGCCGCAGTCGCTAGGATCGCGATCAAGTAAGGGGGAGAGACTCGTTGGATCGGGCTCAAGGCGGACCGGTGATTGCGGCGGTGCTCGTGGTCATCTTCCTGGTGGGCCTCGGACTCCGGCTCGAGGGCCTCGACCGGCGCACGATGGGCCATCCCGAGAACTACGTGGCCGGGTTGGACAACCCTGATTGGTCGAAGACGCCGAAGCCGCGGCGCACCTTGGAGGAGACCTGGAATTCGGTCCTCGGCGACGGCCATCCGCCCACCTACTTCTTCGCGACGCTGGCCTGGAGCAAGCTCTTCGGCACCAGCCTCTTCTCCATCCGCCTTCCTTCCGCGCTGTTGGGTGCGTTTTCGATCCTGCTGCTGTTTCGGATCGCACGTCGGGAGCTCCCACCAGCCCCTGCACTGTTGGCCTCGGCGTTCCTGGCCCTCAATGGCTTCCATCTGTTCCTGAGCCAGCGCGCGCGCATGTATGCCGCCGTCACGTTTCTGGGATTGTTCTCGGTCTGGATGCTCTGGCGTGTTCTCGAGAACAATCGTCCGCGTGATCGCTTCGCCTATGTCGTCGCTACCGCCCTGATGCTGTGGACGCAGATTTACGCTTGGCCCTTGCTATTTGCGCAGATGGTCTGGTCCCTGCTGCGTTCCGCACGCGACGGCGCGAGACCGGTGGCCCTACCGTTGCAGATTCTCGCGGTCGTGATTGGCTGCCCGGTTATCGCGCTCTCGATCCTCCAGAATCCGGTCACGCAGTGGCGGGATCTGGTCGTCGAGTATCTCAACTTCGGCTTCGCGTTCCGCAGCCGTGCCTACTACTGGGTCCCGCGGCCAGAGCCCTGGATTTCGCGCGAGTGGTTGTCGGCGCTGGGTGCCGCCCTTCTCGTGTTCACGTACTGGGTCCGTGAGCCACTCGCGAACCTTCGTCAGCACGAGCCGATGCGCCCAAGCCGCGGGTTCCTGGTGCTCCTTGGGGTTGCCTCAATCGCGGCGAGTGCCGGGATGGTGGCCGTCTTCTACCTGGACGGCCCCCTGCGAAAGCTCTACTGGATCGCGTCGGCCTTGCCCTTCGGCCTGGTCGTCGGCCTGGTGATCGGCCTCCGCTTCGTTGACCCGGCTCCCGCGTGGCTCGCGCGTCTGGGTCGGCTCGCCGGACGACCGAGTCTTTGGTTCGCATTGCTCCCGGCCGCCTGCATGCTCACCGTCTCACTGTTCCGGCCCTCCTGGGTCGCCCGCGGATCGCTGGTTTACATCCCCTATCTGCTCGTCGCCATGGCTGCGGGCATTCACGCCATCCGCTGGCGGGGCGTCCGGATCGCGGTGGCCGTCGTCTGTCTCGGAACGTTGGCTCAGTCGGTGATGTACTTCCGCGGAGCCGCCGGCCACCCGCGCGACTACCAGAGCCTGGGTCACGCGTTGGTCGAACGGCTGGAACCCCGTGACGCGATTTTCGTTCAGCGCGATCGCTACGTCCATCCGCCGCTCTACTACTACCTCTCCGACCACTTCGACCAACTCGTAGGCTACGAGTGGGCAAGCGCGCTCGAGAGGGACGACTATGACCGCGTGTGGGTTGTGGTCTATCGCGCGAACCCGACCCGAGAGCATCAAGCCCCCGGCATCTGGGAAGCGCTCGAGGGCTGGGAGCAGACGGACGAGATTCGGTTTCACCGCGCGAATGCCTGGCTTTTCGAACCGGGCGCCGCGGTGACAATGGAACAGCAAACGACTCCGACGAGCGAGACACCGCAGTAGTCTCGTCAGGCGAGAAGATCCGCGCAGTCCCAGGCTTCGATGAGCTTCATGGCCGCGCGATGGGCCCGCAGGGGGACGTAGCGCGGCACGCCCGGCGTCGCGAGTTGGCTGATCGGCGCGCGAAGATTGTCGAGAAGGGCTTCTCGAAAGTCCTGCTCGCACACATCGTAGGCGTAGTTGGATATGCCGCGGGCCAGTAGTCCGCCGTGATACCGCTTCAACAGCGCTTCCGAGACCACACGGGTCTGACAGCCCTCGGCGCTGAAGAGCAGCGCGTACGAGACATCCCACAGGGCGGGCCCCAGGCGGAACACGCCCCAGTCCACGAGCACCGCGGAAGCCGCGCGACCGGAGCGCGGCAGGAGAAAATTCCCGACGTGCGCATCTCCGTGAAGTAGTGCGAAGGCGCGGCGCGTCGATAGGCGCTCGAGAAGAGCGGGAGCTCGTGTCGCAAAATAGCGTCGATAGAGCGAGCCTTCGTCGACGCTCAGTTCGTCGCCAAAAAGGCGTGACAGCTCCGGAAACTTCTCCCCGAACAGCGAGAGGTTCTCACCCGTCAGCTGCGACGGATCCGCGGCGCGACGTCCGAACCCTTCGAGCGGTCGCTCCCACCAACCCGCGTGTAGAGCGGCGAGTCGATCCACCATGGCACCGACAGGCTCTTCGCCGATCGGCGGCTCCCCCGGCCTCAGTAGGCACTCGTGCGTCTCACTGAGATCCTCGAGCACCAGCGCGTACTGTTGCGCTTCCTCGTCGTAGACGCTCCCGAAGCAGCACGGCGCCGTGCCGTCAGGCAGCTCCTTCGCTAGTTCACGATAGAAGCGAACCTCACCCTTGGTGAAACGAAGATCGGATCGCGTTCGTTTCAGGGCCACACGACCCGGCCGTAGCCCGACGCTTCCCACCGCGTATCCGAGGGCCACCGAATGCACCGCGCCCATCGCGCCCGCAGGCTTCCGATCCAGCACTTCCACGCGATCCACCGAGCCTTGAGAGAGCGCCGGGCCACCGAGAAGGACGTCGGTGAACCACTCCGGCGTCGCTGCAACCGCTAGTTCGAACTTGATGCTCACCCCCCGACCGACCTGAACCGGCCCTCCCGATCTGGCTTCCTAGCGATGCTAGATCGCGACGCGCAGCTCGCCTTCACAGTTCTCGATCCGCCAGTCAGCCTCGAAGCGGCAAGCCTCGAGGAAGCCCGCGATCCCAAGCCAGCGATCCGCCTCGACCCGTTGGGATTCCGGAAGCGCGCGATAGAGATCGCCGAGCCGCTGCAGTTTCCAGGCGGCGTACGCGGGCCCCATGGGGCGGATATCGATCGGCTGGCCCGGGTCGAGCTTCGCGAGCACGGCGTCGGCGCGCTCGAGTACCGCATTGGCTGCACGGCCGTACGGGTTCTTGAACGTCGCGAGGAGCGGTTCCAGCGAAGGCGCCAGGTAGAGATCGCCTCGGTCGGATTCACCCGCCGCAGCCAACATGTGGTCGATCCAAAGCGAGAGACTGATGCAGTTCCAGTGGATGTGATCGCAGATCTCGCCGGGATCGCGATAGAGGTGCCCGAACATGGCGTTCATCATGCCGAGATCGGCGAGCGACGGCCGATCACCCAGCAGGAACGGGGTCTCGCGCAGATGTTCGTCGAGGCGATCGCAGATCTCGCGGGTGATCTCCTTGCCGGACTCGAAATGGGCATCGGAAGTGTTCTTCGTTCGCTGCTGAATCGAGTTCGCGATGCGTTCACCGTTGATACGACCGCGCTCGCGCAGTTCGGCGTTCTGAACGCGCTCGGTGCTGATTTGCACGAACATGCGCTTCGACCAATCGCCCGTTCCCTTTGCGTACCAACGCAGTCCGATACTGGTCGCGAGCATGAAATCGTCCGCCACCGTCTCGATCAAGGTGGCGATCAGGCGCTGAACGGGATCCTCCGGAATGACCGGCCGTGTCGGATGGCGCGCCTCCAGGCTCTCGACGATCGAGCAGCTGTCGCGTAGCACCGTTGCGTCGGGACAGACGACGACCGGATAGACGTGGTCGCCCGTCAATCGCTTGACGCGCAGCATCGATTCGATGTTCGCGGTGATTTCGGTGTACGGAATCCGCTTGTACTGCAAGCAGGCGCGCACCTTGGCGGAGAAGTACGAGTTCTTCGAACCGATGAACTCGTAGTCGATCTCTTCGAGTGCCAATCCTGATCTCCTCGCGCCGCTCGCTCCAACCACCAGAGAGCCGAGGATGACACAGCCGCGCAGGACCGACCGAACGGCGCGTTGTCGCCTAGATTCCCGTCGTGTCTTCAGCCGCTTCGATTCGTCTCGCGACCTCGGCCGACGCTCCGGCGCTCGCAGAGATCCGGCGAAGTGCGATCCTCGAATTGGCCGCCGCCACGATGGGCGCCACCGAGGCGCGCCGTTGGGCCGATTCGGCCGCCGAGGACCGTGTCCGGCGTGGCATCGATGCACATGAAGTCTGGATCTTGGAGCAGGACGGGTCCGCAGGCATGGGTGGAAGTACACCGTGACCGAATCGAAGGGCTCTACGTCGCGCCCGGCTCGGCGCAGCGCGGCCTCGGAACTCGACTCCTGGTGCAGGCCGAATCGCGAATCGTGTCGGCCGGTCATACCAGCGCGATGCTCGACGCGAGCGAGAACGCGAAGGCGTTCTACCTCCGTCGAGGCTACGAGGCCCGAGCGGCGACGCTGGCCGATGGGTCCATTCCGATGCAGAAGCGGGTGATCCCGTAATCAGCCGCCCGGCGTAAACGCACAGGGCATGTGCTTGATGCCGTGGATGAACATGCTGCGCAGATACTCCGGTTCGCCGGTGATCTCGAGATCGGGCAAGCGATCGAAGATTTCGCGGAACATGACGCGCATCTCGCGCTTGGCCAGGTTGGCGCCCAAACAGTAGTGCGGCCCGGGCCCGCCGAAGCCCACGTGCTCGTTAGGCGTACGCGTTGCATCGAAACGGTACGGATCCGAAAAGGCATCGGGATCGCGATTCGCCGAGTTGTACCAGAGGACGACCTTCTGACCTTCTTCGATCTTCGTGCCGCGGATCTCGGTGTCCTGGGTGGCCGTACGGCGAAAGTGAACCACCGGTGTGGCCCAGCGCACGATCTCGTCGATCGCGGTCTCGGCAACACCCTCGAAATCGACCGCCCACTTGCGGCGCTCGTCCGGGAAATCAGAGAGCGCCTTCATGCCGTGACTGATGGCGTTGCGTGTCGTCTCGTTTCCGGCCACGACGAGCAGTACGAAGAACGAGGCGAGTTCTTCCGGGCTCAGCGAATCGCCATCCACCTCGGCGGTCAGGAGCTGCGAAGTGAGATCGTCGGTGGGGTTCGCGCGGCGCTCCTTCGCCAACTCATTCATCACATCGGCGAGGCCCTTCCCTGCCGTCAGCGCCGCGACGATCACGTTCTCGCCGGGCGCCACGTACTCGGGATCGCCGAGCCCGAGGATCACGTTCGTCTGGTCGAACACAAAGGGCATCTGGCTGTCGGGGATTCCCATGATGTCGCAGACGAGTTCGAGCGGAAGCGGAGCGGCGATGTCGGTGACGAAGTCGCACTCGCCCCTTTCGATCACACGATCGACGGTGGCCCGAGCGCGCTGCTGAACGTTGGCTTCGAGTTTCCCCAACGCCCGTGGCGTGAAGCCGCGTGACACGAGCCGACGCAATCTTCCGTGCTTCGGATCATCCATGTTGATCATCGAGCCGAAGAACTCGTTGAACGATTCGGGTTGGTCGCCGATCTGACTGCCCTTGCCGCTGCAGAACATCTCGGCGTTGCGGCTCGCTTCGAGCACGTCGGAATGCCGAACGGCGCAGAAGTAACCCGGCCCCTGCGGCATGAACGCCTGTACCGCCTCGGGAACCTCGAACTCCTTCTGGTAGACAAGCCGCGGCTCGCGGCGCATCGCCTCGAACGCCGCTTCACGATGCGGTCCCGGCGAAACCCAGAATTCGAAGTCGTCCAATCGCACATCATCGACGTTGGGTATCTCGGCCGGAAGCGCCATCAGGATTCGTCCTCCGTCAGCTCGGCCCTCAGGGTCAACAGGTAGGCGCGGATCGCCGCCACATCGTCCTTGCTGAGATACGCGGAAAGGTTCGGCATTCCATTTCCGGCGAGCGCACCCTCCAACACGATCTCTTCCAGGATCTCGTAGATCGCCGGATTCGATTTCCGCACGTCGGGCACCACGCCGCCGCTCACCGCGCCCGTACCGTGGCACATCCAGCACCAGCGGTTGAACAACAAGCTGCCTTCGCGAACCTCTTCCGCGTCAAAACCAGCCGGGATCGATGCGAGCTGGGCCTCCATCGCATCGTGCACGGGCAGCGTGGCATCTCCGCCTAACTTATAGACGAGCAGGTGACCTTCGTTGTTCGTCACCCCGGCCGCCGCAGCGGCATCCCCAGCGGTCAGTGGGTAGGCCCCACCCCAACCGGCCATCACAGCCAGGTACTGCTCACCATCGAGCTCGTAGGTGACCGGAGCGGCCACGATCCCAGTTCCGGCCGGTGTCTCCCAGAGCCGTTTGCCGTCACTGGCGCGATAGGCAACGAAGGTTCCGTGCGCGGTCCCCTGGAACACCAGATTGCCCGCGGTCGTGAGCGTTCCACCGTTCCAAGGTCCCGTGTACTGCGCGCGCCAGACCTCTTTCTGCGCCACCGGATCCCAGGCCAACAAGTGACCGGAAACGATCTCGCGCGGGAATTCATCCGCAACCTTCGAGTCGTAGCCGAGGTTCCAGGAGCCAGGCAGGTACTCGTAGTCCGGGTCGATGTGGAAGAAGTAGGGAATTTCTTGCGTCGGGATGTAGACCAACCCCGTCATCGGGTTGAACGACATCGGGTGCCAATTGTGGGCACCGTGCGGCGAGGGCTTGATCGTGATCGTGTCGTTTCGGTAGTCGAGATCCGGGACCAGCACAGGCCGCCAGGTCTCGGGATCGATGCGCTCGGCCCACGTCACTTCGGCGAAGGGTTCGGCCGAGATCGGTTTCCCCGTCACTCGATCGATCACGTAGAAAAACCCGTTCTTCGGCGCGTGCATCAAGACCTGGCGCACGCTGCCTTCGATCTCGATGTCGGCCAGCACAATGTCCTGGGTCGCGGTGTAGTCCCAGTTGTCGCCCGGCGTTTCCTGGTAGTGCCACACCAGTTCGCCGGTATCCGGACGCAGCGCCAGGATCGAGCTGAGGTACAGGTTGTCGCCTCCGGCTGGACTGCGGATGTGCTTGCTCCACGGCGATCCATTGCCCGTACCGATATAGAGGAGATCGAGTTCGGCGTCGTAGGCGATCGAGTTCCAGGCCGTGCCACCGCCCCCGACTTTCCAGAACTCGCCGCTCGGGTCCCAGGTGCGAGCGGCCTCTTCGAGGCCCGCATGCTCGTACGGAAGCGCCGGATCTCCCGGCACGGTGTAGAAGCGCCAGACCTGCTGGCCCGTCATCGCGTCATAGGCAGTGACGTAGCCACGAACACCGAGTTCGGCGCCGCCGTTGCCAACGATCACCCGGCCCTTGACGATGCGCGGCGCCATCGTAATCGAATAGGGGCGCGTCTGGTCGACGGTGACCTGCGACCAGACCACCGCGCCCGTACGCGCGTTGAGGGCCTCGAGGCGGCCGTCGAGCACACCGACGTAGACACGGCCTCGATACACGGCGACACCGCGATTGACCACGTCGCAGCAAACGAGCGCGCCGTACTTTCGATCGACCATTGGGTCGTAGCGCCAGAGTAGCTCGCCCGTCCGTGCATCTACCGCATAGACAACGCTCCAGGAACCGGTCGTATAGATCACGCCGTCGACCACGATCGGGGTCGCTTCGAGGCCACGCTTCGTTCCGGTCTCGAACGCCCATGCCAGGCCGAGGTCGCCCACGTTGCTGGCGTTGATCGCATTGAGACGGCTGAACCGCTGCTCGCCGTAATCGCCGCCGTAGGTCAGCCAGCTCTCGGGTTCGGATTTCGCGGCGCGCAGCCGCGCGTCGTCGACCGCATCGACGCCCTTCGACTGGACCACCGGGGCCGGCGGGTTCGAACAGGCGACGACGATCCCCAACGTGAGTGCAATCAGCGAGGCGCGAGGGAAGGACATTAGGGTGTGACCTCGATGAGCAGGGGTTCAGAGAACAACACGCGACCGGACTGGCCGGTGAATCCGCCGCGCAACATCTTACCGCGAATCGGGTCTTCGTAGGTGCCGAGCGGCGAGCCTTTCTCGGTGCCGTACCAGTAGACGGCAACGAGTGGTCGCTTTCCCGAATCCACTGCGCGCAATTTCCAGACGACTTCGGCGCGACCCCACTCTTCGTTCGACGCGTCCGATTGAATCCCGGTGATGTTCACGAAAGACAGGTTCTTGTCGCCACCGCGCCGCGCCAGCCATTCCGGCTGCTCCTGGAAGTCCTGGCCGATGATCGTCGGCGCACCGACAACGAACCAACCGGCGCCCGGCGCCGGTCGCGCCTGCCAGCGGTGAGCGGCATCGACCAGGGCGACCGCCACCACCGGGCCAGCGCCCCCGGTCAGCTTGACGGTCACTGTGAACGCTTCCCCCAGTTTGACCTTCGCAGGTGCGGTCATCGAAACCGTCGAGGCCTGGTCGAGCGCACGAATGTGAGCGGCCAGTTCCTGACGCTGCGCGGGCTCGAGTTTCGCGTACTCGCGTTCGCCGGCGAGGACCAGGGCGATATGTTTGTTCTCAGCCAACTCCTTGGTGGCCCGTTCTCCCGGCGCGCCCGCAAGCGCTTCGACGGAGCGCGACGAATGACAGCTCGCACAGTACGGCGCAGCGTCGGTTTGGAACGCCGGCGTGCCGCCGGGATACGCGATTGCCGCATTCGCCGATCCGAAACAAGCGCTCACGCCCAAGATCACTCGCAACCAACTCGACTTCATGATGGATCCTCCTCGAACTCTGGATGACAACGCGCGCACTGCGTGCGCACTTGGGTGGGATGCACGAAGAAGTGGTCGGCAAGACCGCCACGTTCGTGCGACAAATGACAGCTCACGCAGCCGACTCCGAGTTCGCGATTGTGCAGGGCGAGCTCGTGAAACGCTGGATCGCCCCAATCCTCTGGAGCGCGTTCGTCGAATCTTGCATGGCAACGGGCGCAATCCTCGTCCCGGATCGGCCAGTGCATGCCGTCGGGTTCTTGGAAACGGCCGGTAAGGTACCAGAAGGCGTCTTTGGCGGAGAGCAGCTTGACCGCCGCTCGTCCGCGAAATCCCGTCCCACCGTGACAATCGATGCATCGGAATGCGCCGTCTTCGTGCTCCGGGTTGCCGGCGCCCGCGTGGGCGACCGCGAGTGAGACTGCGGGACGGCCCTCGAAATCGGCGTGGTTGTCGCGGTGAAGTGGGACCTCAGCCTTGAGATGACACGAAACACAGAACGCGTTGTTGGCCTCGAGCCGGTCGGTCACGACCCAGCCGGTTGGCGCCGACAGCAAAGCGCCGACAGCGATGACGATCCCCCAACGATTCACCGCGGCATGGTCGCACGGCCCAAGACCCAGGGGTAGAGTCGGCGACCCCTGACGGAGGAACTCTCATGACCGATGCAGCGCGACTTGGATCATTCGGTGTGTGGACGACGCTCGACACGATGGCGGCCGGCGCTGCTGCCGAGTTTTGCGGCCAACTCGAAGCGTGGGGCTACGACGCGCTGTGGGTGCCCGAAGCTGTGGGTCGCGACCCATTCGCATTTCATGGTTACCTGGCTGCCCAAACCGAACGCCTCGTGTTCGCGACGGGCATCGCCAACATCTATGCGCGCGACCCGATGACGATGCGCGCCATCCAGGAAACGATGGGCGAACTGTCGGGTGGCCGATTCGTGCTCGGGCTCGGTGTCTCCCACGCACCGATGGTTGAGGCCGTGCGCGGACACGTCTACGGCAAGCCGGTGACCTCCATGCGGAACTATCTGGAGAGTATGGAGAACGCGACCTACCTCGCCCCGAAGCCTGACGTGGCGACACCGGTCGTGATCGCCGCGCTGCGCGAGAACATGCTGAAGCTCGCCGCCGAGAAGACGGCTGGCGCACACCCCTACAACGTGACGCCCGAGCACACGGCGCGAGCACGCGAAATCCTGGGAAAGGGACCCACCCTCGCCCCCGAGCAGATGGTCCTGCTCGAGACCGACGCGACGAAGGCTCGGGCGATCGCGAGACAGAACCTTGGAATCTACCTGGGCCTGCCGAACTACCGAAACAATTGGCTCTGGCAGGGGTTCGAAGAAGCGGATCTCGCGGATGGTGGAAGTGATCGTTTGATCGACGCGATCGTGTGCTGGGGAGACGAGACCGCGATCGCGCAACGCATCCAGGAACACCGAGAGGCCGGTGCCGATCACGTTTGCATCCAGCCGTTCCGGGCAGATGGTGAGGGAGGACCGGACCTTCGGATCCTTGAAGCCCTGGCACCGGCTCGAAGCTAATCGCTGACCCTCAGTCCACCCTCGGTCGAATACCCCACCTCAAATGGGTCAGTTCTGTGCCGAAACCGGCCCAGATTTCGCTAAATGTGGCGATTTTCCCCATTTAGGGGGGGCTGACTTTAACGCGTAGAAGCGTTTCATTCTCGGGATCCCCGCCAGGGGCTGGCGCCGCAGCTCTTCGGGCACCCTGCGAGCACGGCGTCGGCGTCGGCCGATTTCGGTCGGTCGGCGCCTCCCGCCCCTTGGCCGGGGAAACGTTGCGCAGCAAGTGCCGCCGCTATGATCCGCCGCCATGGCACGGATCAACGAGCACTACCGGAATCTTCAGGCTGGCTATCTCTTCCCGGAAATCTCGCGGAGGGTCTCCGCTTTCGCCGAGGCCAACCCCGATGCGCCGCTGATTCGGTTGGGCATCGGCGATGTCACGCTCCCGCTGGCCCCTGCCGTCGTCGAAGCGCTGCACACCGCAGTCGACGAGATGGCGACGGCCGAGGGATTCCGCGGCTACGGCCCCGACAACGGGTACGACTTCCTCATCGAAGCGATTCGCGAACATGACTTTGCGGCCCGCGGTGTTTCGATCGAAGCGAACGAGATCTTCGTCTCCGACGGCAGCAAGCAAGACTCCGGAAACATCCAGGAGATCTTCGGAATCGACTGCACGTTGCTCGTAACCGACCCGGTCTACCCGGTCTACGTGGACACGAACGTAATGGCGGGCCGCGCCGGAGCCGCCGACGAAGACGGTCGCTATGCGGGCATCACCTACTTACCCGCCAACGAAGCCAACGGATTCACTCCGGGACCGCCGAACCATCGCGTCGACCTCGTCTACCTGTGCTCGCCTAACAACCCGACCGGCGCGGTGATGGATCGTGCGGCGCTGAAGGCCTGGGTCGATTGGGCCCGTGCAAGTGATGCGATCCTCATCTTCGATGCCGCCTACGATGCGTTCATCCAGGACCCGGAATTGCCTCGATCGATTTACGAGATCGGAGGCGCTCGCGAGTGCGCGATCGAGATGCGTAGCTTCTCGAAGCGTGCCGGCTTCACGAGCTTGCGCTGCGCCTACACCGTGATCCCCGCCGAGTGCACCGGTACCACGGCCGCTGGGGAACGCGTTCCCTTGCGAGAACTCTGGTCCCGCCGCCAATCCACAAAGTTCAACAGCGCCCCGTACGTGATCCAGCGCGCCGCCGCCGCCGTCTTTTCACCGGATGGGCGCAAGCAGACGGCCGAGCAGGTCTCCTTCTACATGGAGAACGCGCGCCGCATCCGAGAAGGGCTCGATGCCGCGGGCTTCACGGTCTTCGCCGGTGAGCACGCACCCTACATCTGGATGAGAACGCCCGATGGTCTCACTTCGTGGGAATTCTTCGATCGGCTACTGAACGAAGCCTCCGTCGTGGGCACGCCGGGGTCTGGCTTCGGCCCCTCCGGTGAGGGCTACTTCCGGATCTCGGCCTTCAACTCCCGAGAGAACGTCGACGAAGCGATCAACCGCGTCCGCCAGGCTTTCGGAAGTTAGGCGACGATGGGACACGAGCTCCGACGCGAGGGCGAAGTCTTCGTTCTCGTCTTCGACGACGGAGAGAACCGGTTTCGCGACGACTCGATCGCCGCCGTCAACGCGGCCCTCGACGAGGTCGAAGCAGCCGAGGGCTCCAAGGCCCTGGTCACGACGGGAACCGGAAAATTCTACTCGAACGGCCTGGATCTCGACTGGGCGATGGCCAACGTCGGCGATGATTTCGACCGCTACATCAGCGACGTCATTGCGATCTATGGGCGGGTCCTCACCTTCCCGTGCTCGACGGTGGCTGCGGTAAACGGCCACGCATTCGGGGCCGGCGGCCAGTTGATGATGGCCCATGATTTCCGCGTGATGCGTGAGGACCGCGGCTACTTCTGCATGCCCGAGGTGGACATGGGCGCCCCGCTTCATCCAGGCATGACCGCGATCCTGAAGGCGCGCCTTTCGCCACAGACCGCCCACGAGGTGATTGCCACCGGACGGCGCTATGGCGGTGCGGACGCATTGGCAGCCGGAATCGTCGAGCACATCGGAACCGAAACCGACGTCCTGCCCCGCGCGATCGAGCTCGCGGCGCCGCTCGCGGGCAAGACGCATCCCGCCATGTCGACCCTCAAGGCCGGGCTGTACCCCGATGTCCTCGCGGCGCTCGCGCGCAAACTCGACCGCAGCACGGTTCCAGGAGGAGGACGATGAGCACAGCCAATCCGCTACGGATCGGCGTCATCGGCGCCGGCGTGATGGGCGGCGGAATCGCCCAGAGTACTGCGGCCGCAGGCTATGCGACGGTCTGCACGGACATCGCGACCGATGCTCTCGATGTTGCGCGACGCGATTCAGAAGAAGGTCGCTTTGGCCTTGCCGGCGCGGTCCAGCGCGGGAAGCTGACGGCGGAGGAAGCGGCCGAGGCCCGGGCACGCATCACCTGGACCGGCGAATTCGAAGCGGCCGCGGCCTGCGATCTCGTGATCGAGTGTGTTCCGGAACGACTCGACGTGAAGCTAGGCGTGTTCCGCGATCTCGATGCCGCCGCGCCGGAAGCCGCCATCCTCGCATCGAACACCTCGGGATTTCCGATCGTCGCGATGGCCGGCGCAACTTCTCGGGCTGACCGGGTGATCGGCTGGCACTGGGCTTCGCCCGCCTTCGTGATGAAGTTCGCCGAGATCGTGGTCGCGCCGGGAACTTCCGATGAGACCCGGGACGCTGTCACCGAAGTTGCCGGGCGCTGCGGCAAGAACCCGATCGTGGTGAAGGACAACCCGATGGCGTGGGGTTTCGTCGCGAATCGAATCTACGGGGCCATGCTTCGCGAGGCTGCCCGGGTCGCCGAAGAAGGCGTGGCCGATCACGCCGAGATCAATCAGCTGATGGTCGATTGCTTTCGTTGGCCGGTCGGACCCTTCGCCATGGTCAAGGGCGCCGGCAGCGGCTGGAAGTAGCTCAGACCACCGAAGCTTCGCAGCGGCCGCCTATTGGTGGATGGGCTTGAACTTCATGCGATGGGGTTGGTCCGCATCGGCGCCCTTTCGACGCTTCAAGTCCGCCTCGTACTCCTGGTAGTTCCCCTCGAACCACTCGACGTGTGAGTCGCCCTCGAACGCGAGGATGTGGGTCGCGATGCGATCCAGGAACCAGCGGTCATGCGAGATCACGACGGCACAGCCGGCGAAGCCGAGAAGCGATTCTTCGAGCGCACGCAGTGTGTCGACGTCGAGATCGTTGGTCGGCTCGTCGAGCAGTAGAACGTTGCCTGCGCTCTTCAGGAGCTTGGCGAGATGGACGCGATTGCGTTCGCCCCCCGACAGGTTCGCCACGTCCTTTTGCTGGTCGGGGCCACGGAAGCCGAACTGCCCGACGTAGGCGCGCGCGTTCAGTTCCTTCTTCCCGATCAGAAGATGGTCGACGCCTTCGCTCACCGCGTCGTACACCGTCATGCCCGGCTCGAGCGCCGCGCGGCTCTGGTCGACGTAGGCCATCTTGACGGTCTCGCCGACGCTGAGTGTTCCTGCGTCCGGTGTCTCGTCGCCAACCAACATCCGGAACAAGGTCGTCTTTCCTGCGCCGTTCCCGCCGATCACACCGACGATCCCACCAGGCGGCAGCGAAAACGAGAGGTCATCGATCAGGAGTCGATCGCCGAACCCTTTGCTGAGACCTTCCGCGCGAACGACGTGATCGCCCAGCCGCGGCCCCATCGGGATGGCGATCTCGACGGTCTCGATCGAGCGCTGCTCCTCTTCTTTGCGAAGCGCATCGAATGCCGAGATACGGGCCTTGCTCTTGGTCTGCCGCGCACGCGGGCTCATGCGAATCCAGTCGAGTTCGCGCTCGAGCGTCCGTTGGCGGGCGCCGGCCTTCTTCTCCTGAACGGCAAGCCGCGCTTGCTTCTGTTCGAGCCAACCGGAGTAGTTGCCTTCGTAGGGAATCCCTTGCCCGCGATCCAGTTCAAGGATCCAACCGGCGACGTTGTCCAGGAAGTAGCGATCGTGGGTCACCGCGACGACGGTGCCCGGATACTCGTGGAGAAAGCGCTCGAGCCAGGCCACCGATTCTGCGTCGAGGTGGTTGGTCGGCTCGTCGAGCAACAACATGTCCGGCTTCTGGAGCAACAAACGACACAAGGCGACACGGCGACGTTCGCCACCCGAGAGCTGGCTGACATCCGATTCGGGGGGCGGCAAGCGAAGCGCGTCCATCGCGATCTCGAGCGTCCGATCGAGTTCCCAGCCGTTGGCCGCCTCGATCTGATCCTGGATCTTTCCCTGCTCTTCGAGCAGCGCATTCATTTCGTCGTCTTCCATCGGCTCCGCGAACTTGGCCGAGAGTTCTTCGAAATGAACCAACAGATCGCGCACCTCGCCGACGCCGTCTTCGACGTTGCCCTTCACATCCTTGGCCGGGTCGAGTTCCGGCTCCTGCGGCAGGAATCCAACCCGCAAGCCGGCCGCCAGCCGCGCCTCACCCAGAATATCGGTGTCCTGGCCCGCCATAATGCGAAGCAGGCTCGACTTCCCGGCGCCGTTCCCGCCCAGTACGCCGATCTTCGCACCCGGAAAGAACGCCAGGGTGATCCCATCGAGAATCACACGATCGGGCGGTACGACCTTGCGCAGGTCCTGCATGGTGAAGACGAACTCGTGAGCCATCGCTTTTCACGCTCCGGTGGAAGTGAATCAGGAATCGCGAAGCAGCGTGATCAGGCTCGAGGTATCGAGGCGTCCACCGCCGCGGCGTTGCACCGCTTCATAGAAGCCATCGACGAGCTTCGCCACTGGCAGACGCGATCCGTTCCGTTCGGCTTCAGCCATCGCGATCGCCAGATCCTTGCGCATCCAATCGACAGCGAAGCCGAAATCGAAGCGATCCTCGATCATGGTCGGTGCGCGTTGCTCCATCTGCCAGGATTGAGCGGCACCTTTCGAGATCACCTCGACGACCTGGGAGGGATCGAGGCCCGCCCGTTCGGCGAACGCCAGCCCTTCAGAGAGGCCCTGCACGGCACCTGCGATGCAGATCTGATTGACCATTTTCGCGAGTTGGCCACTACCCGCCGGGCCGAGGAGGGTGGCATTGCGCGCATAGCAATCGAACAACGGCTGAACGCGCTCGAACATCCCCGGAGCGCCGCCCACCATCGTCGTCAGCGCGCCGTTCTTGGCACCCTCCTCTCCCCCCGATACCGGAGCGTCAAGAAAGTGCGCGCCGCGTGCGCGGGCCGCTTCATCCAGTTCCCGCGCGAGCCGTGCCGAAACCGTCGTGTGATCCACGAAGACAGCGCCGGGCTGCAGCGTCTCAAATGCGCCGCCGCTGCCAAGCGTCACCGCCCGAAGATCCTCGTCGTTCCCACTACATGCGAAGACGAATGCCGCGCCGACTGCAGCCTCAGCCGCCGTCGCCGCGGAGGAACCGCCGTACTGGTTCACCCAGGCGTCAGCCTTCTTCTGGGTCCGGTTGTAGACCGCAACGTCATGGCCAGCTTTTTGAAGGTGACCGGCCATCGGTGCACCCATTGCACCGAGGCAGAGCCACGCCACCCGTTCACCCATCCGATCCTCCTTCCATGATCCATCGTTCGCTGGCCGCCGACGCGGCCCAGCTTGTGATCCGCTGCGGGATGAATCGCAACATCGTCGCCTCGCCGACGTGAAGCGGCGTCTCGGCATACTGGGGATGCTTCGCGCGAAGCGCGCTCTCGGCCGCCTGAAACTCGTCGACGGATTCGCCGTCCTGACCTTGCAGCGCGATCGCGTCGCCATGGGCTTCGACCCGGACCCACCAGAGCCGTTGCCAGTCGGGATGCCAGCCGTCGAGGAGCAAGGTCGCTTCTGGCGCGTCCGCCAGATCGCGCATTCGTGCGAGCGATGCCGACGCCTTCGGTTTGCCATCGATCGGCGACCAGAACGCGCCCTCCAGATAAACGAACACGATCGGCACGAGCCCGGGCGCGCCCGAACGCCGAGTGGCCAACCGCGCCACGCGGGCGGATTCGAAACTCATGCGCACTGCCGCCGCCGATAGCTCCACGGCGGCTACGCTAGCGCCCATGCGAGTGATCTCCCTGCTGCCGAGCCTCACCGAAATCGTCTGCGCCCTCGAACGCGGCGACAAACTGGTGGGTCGCTCACATGAGTGCGACTACCCACGAGGTGTCCGTCGACTTCCCGTCTGCACAGCACCCTCGCTCGACCCGGATGCATCGAGCCGCGCCATCGATGACCGGGTCAAGGATCTCGTGTCGAATGCCCTCTCGATCTACGACGTCGACGCCGAGACGCTGCGACGCCTCGAACCCGACCTCATCCTGACCCAGGACCATTGCGAGGTCTGCGCAGCCAGCGTCGCCGACGTGGAGCGGGCGCTCGCCGAATGGACGGGAAAGCGACCGGCCGTGGTCTCGGTCGCGCCGGCCTCGCTCTCCGAGGTATTCCAGAGCGTCCGGACCGTGGCGCGCGCACTCGGTGCCGAACGACGAGCGGACAGCTTGATAAAGGCCTGGACCGATCGGATCACCGAGATCGGTGAAGCGGGCGCTCCCGGCGACATCCCGCGGGTCGCCTGCGTCGAATGGATCGAACCCTTGATGTCCGCCGGCAACTGGATCCCTGAAATGGTGCGAATCGCGGGCGGGAAACCGCTGTTCGGAACGACGGGCAACCACTCGCCATGGATCGACTGGTCACAACTGCGCGATGCCGACCCGGACATCCTCCTGTTGTTCCCCTGCGGCTTTGACATCGCGCGCACACGGCGGGAACTCGAACCGCTGACGAACCAGCCTGGCTTTTCGGATCTCCGCGCCGTGCGCGAAGACCGGACGTTCATTGCCGATGGCAATGCGTTGTTCAATCGACCGGGACCGAGAATCGTCGAGTCGCTCGAGGTCCTCGCCGAGATCGTCCACCCGGATCGCTTCGGGTTCGGCCACCGAGAGAACCACTACCAGGCACTCTGAACCGAGGCCTAGCGATCCGACGTTAGGTGGTGACCCGCTCGAGTTCGGCGACCAGGGCTTCGGGAGTATGTTCGAGTCCGAGGTAGCGCTTCTTGATCCGGCCCTCGTCATCAATCAGGAATGTGATCACCAGGTGCTCGATCTCGCCATTGGCCTGGACGCCGCTGCCAACGCCATAGTCGCTCAGCACGGCCTCGATCTCGCTGGCGCTCCCGGTCAGAAACGACCAACGCTCAAGGTTCGCGCCACGAGCCAGGGCGTAAGCCTTCATCGCCTCTGGCGTATCGCGCGCCGGGTCGAGTGAGATCGAAACCAGGTGGACCCGGTCGCGTACTTCTTCGGGTAAGGCGCGTTGCACATCCGCGTGGATGCCGGTGAGGATCGGACAGGGCCCTGGGCAGCGGGTGTAGACGAAGTCGAGCAGGAGCCACTTGCCGCGGAGATCCGTCAGCGCCACGGCCTCCCCGTCCTGGTCGGTCAGCGCAAACGTCGGCGCGATTTCCTCGGGCGGCGGTTCGCCGAGACTCCCGCTCATGCCACCGGCCCCGACGTCTGAGAGCACGTCGACATCAATGATTCGGAAGCTTCGCTCGCGCAGCTCAAGAACGAACTCAACCTGCTGGCCCTCGCGCATCTTGGCGATGACGGCGGGATTCGGAACATCGAAGCTCATCGTCATCCCCGGCATGAGCCCGGGAATGTCCTCGTGATCGATCACGACGTGGTTCTGGTCAACCACGACGGTTTCAACCGTTCCCTTGACGCGATAGGTCTGGATCTTCGCGCTGTGCTCCGCGACATCGCAGGCGGCGAGCGCAAGCGCCACGAAGACGCTGAATCCGATCCCGATAGCCGACTGCACTTCATCTCCTCCAGGTGGGCCCGGAGAAGATGCCGATTCAGACGCGAACCCGCCGGGGGCTAGAGGCCGGGCAGATACCAGCGCGTGGCGACGCTGGCGGCGACATCGAGGAAGGCCAGAACCTCGGCGGCGTAGCTGGTCTCGCGGAATTCAGGGCAGAGACGCGCGCGACGTCCCGATAGCTGGCCGGCTTGCCGAACGTTGGAGGCCTCCCAGAGGTCGTTTCCGCGTTCTCGCGCCCAACCCGCATCGCGCTCATACCGCGCAATCTGCTGGGTCAGTTTCATGCACTCGCGTCGGTGCGGCTTCTGCTGAGCCACCACGGGGGTCGCCAGTCCGATGCCGAGTACCAAAACGAGCACGCCGATGGTTGAAGATCGCATCGAGCCCTCCTGCTTCCCTCCTATCGGCAGCCGAAAAATGAAGTGAAGTGAGGATCGTCACGAACCTGCGGGCAGCCAGCGCCAAATCCGCAGAGAGTCTCGCAACCATTGGATCCTCAAGTGGAATCTCCGATGCACCGATCCACTACTGAACATGGGTTTAGCTTCGATCACGACCGGTGCCTTCGTGGTTCTGGCGGCGTGTACTGCGCTGTACAACCTGTGGTTGTTCGCGCTCCGCCCGAAGGAGCAGGCGCACCTGTGGTTGTCGGTGGCCGCTTTCGGCGTGGTGGGGATCGGCACCGGCCTTTCCATGGTCTACGAAGCCACCGACCTTGCCTCAGCGCGGATCGCCCACACGGTGGCGCTCGCGCCGGCGCCCTTGCTCGTCACCGGCTTCCTTCGCTTCACGTCCGCATTCCTTGGCGTGCGAATGCACTGGCTCGAATGGCTTTCGGGTGTGTTCACGCTCGCCTTTGTCGTCGTCTTCGTCGCGAATCCTGACTGGTTCTTCAGTGGCGAGCGCATCGACGCGATCGTGTTCGGGGAGCACCACGTCGAGGCCGCGTTTCGTCCCACGCTGGGATTCGGGCTCCCCGGCTTCCTCATCATCTTCGCGGCCTTGGCCGGACTGTTCACTCGCCACCGGGGCAAGCTGGACGGTGGGCCCTTGCTCGCTACTTCGATCGCGGTCTGGACACTGGCTGCGTGCAACGACGTCTCCATTGCAGTCGGCCTCTACCGCGCCCCGTACCTGGTAACGATGGGATTCGTCGGCTTCGCCATGGCGTTCACAGGATTGCTCGTGCGTCGTTTCGTGGCGTCGGTCGGTCAGCTCGAGGCCAGTACCGTCGCCCTTCACCAGGTCGTGGAAGGAAAGAGTCAGGAGCTTCGGGACAAGGATCACCAGCTGACACATGGCGCCCGCATGGCCACCGTGGGCGCCATCTCGGCCGGTCTCGCGCAAGAAATCCATCGACCCGTTTCCATCGTCTCCGACCACTTGAAGAACCTCGAAGCGGCTTTCAAGAATCCGGATGATCCGGATCGCTTCGACCAACTACTCGTCGAGTGCCGACAGGGAATCGATCGTATCCGGGTGATTGTCTCCGACCTGCTGCGGATCTCGAGGCGGGATGCCACAGACGAGGGTGAGGTCTCGATGGTCCACGCTGTAGAATCCGTGCTGCCGATCGCACAAAGTGAGGCGCGGAGCCGCGCGGCCATCGTGGCGCAACTGGAGCCGGTACCGCCGATCCATGGCAGCGAGACACTGCTGGCCCAGGTAGTGCTCAATCTCCTCGTCAACGCGCTGCGATCGATTCCGCCCGGAAACCCTGAAGACAACACCGTGACCGTGCGAACCTGCTTCGAGGACGGCAGCGTGTGGCTCACGGTGCAAGACACCGGCCCCGGGATTCCCGAGGATCAGTTTCCCAGCCTGTTCGATCCATTTGCCGTGACCGACGAAACGGACGCCGGCCAGGTTGGCCTCGGGATGGCCGTCACCCATCAGCTCGTGTCTCGATACCGCGGAACCATCGACGTAGAGAATGGCCCGGCAGGCGCGCGTTTCATCGTCGAATTCCCGCCCGTGGAAGAGTCCTCGTGAACGCCGCCACCGTCATCACCCTGGCGCTGTCGCTGGTCGCGGCCTGGACCACTGGCCTGAATTTTTCGACCTACGCGCAGCGGCGCGAAGAACGCGCCCACTTCTGGCTGGGCATTGCCGGGGTTGGTGTGGTGTTCATGGGAGTCGCCACGGCACTGCTCTACACGTCGAAGCACGTCGAAACCGCGATCGTGGTTCGCCTCGTTCTCGGCGTGGCCTCCGTTCCGTTCTTCCTCGGTTTCCTTCGCTTCTCGGAGATCTTCCTCGGGCGGTCCCTCAAGCGAGCAGGGCAGTCTGCCGGCGTGGCCATCTTGATCACCCTAGTGCTGTCGGTGATTCCTGGCGTCGCCTACGACGGGCAGCCCATCCCACGGATGCTCGTCGGCTTCGACCATCGCTATGTCGATGCGTCGGGGACACCCCTCATCTTTGTCATCTCTGCCGGCTACCTGTTCCTGGCCGGCTATCTGATCTGGCAACACCTGCGCTCACTTCCGGAGGCGATCGCAGAAATGGGGCCCATCGTCGTCGCCGTAGCGCTGTTCGGGTGCGCGATCCTGAACGATGTCGGCGTCGGACTGCAGCTTCTCCACTCGCCGTTCCTGTTGATCGTTGGCTCCGTCGGGCTGATGATCGGCTTCACCGCGGTTCTATCGCGACGCTTCGTGCTCTCGGCCGCGCTTGTCGAGGAAAGCGCCGAACGCCTCCAGCGTGCGGCGATCGAGCGAACCGAGGCCCTGCGGCAGACGGACCTGCAGTTGGCCCACGGCGAAGCCCTGGCCACCGTCGGGACCCTGGCCGCTGGGCTCGCCCACGAAATCAACAATCCGATCGCCTTCGTGACTGCCAACCTCAATCACTTGGAGAGTCTCCGCTCCGAGCCCGAGGGAGAGATCGAGCTCCTCGAAATTCTGGAAGAGACACAGGAGGGCGTCGAGAGGATCAGAAGCATCGTCGACGAACTCCTGCGGCTGGCCAGACGCCAGGAAGGAGGTGTCGAGGAAGTCGACCTGAAGGGAGTCGTCGAATCGGTCCTGCCAATCGTTCGCCACGAAACCCACGGGCGTGCCCTCTTGAAGATGCACCTCGAATCCGTACCGCCGGTGTTAGGCGATCGACGATTGCTCGGACAGATCGTCGTCAACCTCGTACTGAATGCGATCCACTCGATTCCGGATGACAAGTGGCCGGGCGAGGTCATCATTGCGACCACAGCGAACGGACCGATCGTGAGTCTCCACGTCCGCGACACCGGTTCCGGGATACCGGAAGACGTCTTGCCGAGAATCTTCGAACCGTTCTACACGACGAAGGGCTCGGGGGAAGGCACCGGGCTCGGGCTGGCGATCACCCACCAATTGGTCACGCGACACCACGGACGTATTGACATTGATACCAGTCCGGCGGGAACCTCGATGACCATCGAATTCCCGATGGCAGGATCGCCTTCCTTGGTGATGCTGCCGGCTGCGGAAGCGGCGCTGAGCGACTGACGTTCTGGCGCAGCTCGTCAGTCGACCGGATCAGACGGGTCAAACGGTGGTGTCTCCCAGAACGGAAACGGCCCCGGCACGTCGCGAGCCGGACTCATCTTGAAGTCCGCCGTGCGCTTCTCGAGGAAGCTCTGGACGCCCTCGTGCGCGTCCGGTGTCTTGCCCATCTGATGGATCAGCCGCGAGTCGAGATTATGCGCAGCCATCGGATGTTCGGCGCCTAGCATCTTCCACATCATCTGACGCGCGAGACAGACCGAAACGCCGCTCGTGTTCTCGGCAATCTCGAGCGCCAGTGCCCGCGCTTCGGTCAAGAGCTCATCGTGGGGAACGACGCGGGAGACGAGGCGGCCCGCCAGCGCTTCATCCGCCGGAAACACACGCCCAGTCGCGACCCACTCCATCGCCTGATTGATCCCGACCACCCGAGGCAGGAACCAGGAGCTGGCGGCCTCCGGCACGATTCCCCGACGCGCGAAAACGAATCCGAAGCGTGCGCGATCGCTGGCGATCCGCACGTCCATCGGCAACGTCATCGTGACGCCGACGCCGACTGCGGGGCCATTGATGGCCGCGATCAAGGGCTTCCGGCAGTCATAGAAGCGCAGGGTGACCTCGCCACCGCCGTCGCGGCTGATCTCACGCGTGCCGCCCGCATCGAACGTCCCGCCTCCGCTGCCGAGATCGGCGCCGGCGCAGAAGCCGCGCCCCCTACCGGTAAAGATGACGGCACGAACTTCATCGTTGTCATCGATCTCATCAACAAGTGCCAGCAAGTCGTCATGCATCTGCTGGTTGAACGCGTTGAGCCGTTCTTCTCGGTTGAGCGTGACGGTGAGCACGCGGTCGCTGAGCTCGGTTTCCAGGGTCTCGTATGCCAAGGGGCCTCCGGGGGATTGCGAACCGCTGATCATACCGCCTCAGTCCCCTCCTAAGATCGGCCGAAGAGGAAAAGATGGACGACCCGATCTCGCTCGCCGGCGAAGCCGAGCCCGCCCGAAGCCCTCTCGGTCGACTGGAGGCGGAGCTCGCGCGCGAACTCGTTGCCGGAAATATCGTGACGGAAGCCCAGCTGGTTGAGGCGCATCAAGGCAAGGGCCAGTACCGGTTGTCGACGCGACTCTGGTCGCTGGGTTTCGTCAGCGAAGACGAGCTGCGCGATGTCTATTCGCGCTGCCTCCGGGTGCCCGTGGCCCATCCTGAAGCGGTTGCCGCCGGTGCGCGCGAACTGCTCGATGTCCTCCCCCACGAAGACATCGAGCAGTTCCAGGTGATCCCCTACGCCCAGCGCGACAAGGCGGTCCTCGTCGCCACCAGCGAACCGTGGCGCCTGGCCTTGTTCGAGGACCTGGGCGACCAGATCAGTCGGTCCTTCCAGCCCTGCTTCCTCGACGAGGCGCCGCTTGCCCGCCTCCTCGCGCAGTTCTACGAGCTACCGCCCAACCCGCTCTTCCTGCAGCAACCGGACATGCAGACACGCCCTCTGCTGCCGTCCGATACACCAGACGAGGCGGAGGACGAGCCGGACGAAGAGCTGATGAGCGAGTCCGAGTTCGACCGCATGTACCAACGTTAGTCGGAGGGGGAATCGATCCTCGCGCCGGGCTCGTAGCTGGGCTCGTAGAGAGCCGCCGCTCCTGCTTCAAGAAGCGCACTCTCGACCCGCTTCCTCGTGGATGGATCCGTCAGCGCGACGATCGTGCCGCCGTCGCCGGCGCCGGCAAGTTTCGCACCGAGCGCACCCGACGCGCGTGCGGCCGCAATCAGTCGCTCATTGGATTCCCCGGAACCACCCAATCGGAGCTGGATGTCGTGGTTCTCGTTCATGAGCGCGCCCAACCGGCTCCACTGCGAGCGTTGGTAGGCCGACTTCCCCAGAACACCGATCTCGGCCACCCGCCGATATCCGTCAACCACCGCGGCTTCTCCCGCGAGCCAACGTTCTCGAATCGGGCGATGCACGGAATCAGACGAATGACTCACTCCGGTGTAACCCAACACAAAGGGAAGCGTCGGCTCTTCTGCACCCAGGTTTTCGACCGTCGCCAGCGGCGCACCCGGACCCTGTTCGAACGACTTGCCCCGAAGGTCCACATGGCGAAGACCGCCGTAGCTGCACGCGTACTGATCGACAAAGCCGCACTGAATCCCCAGGCCTTTCGCCTCGGCGGCCCGCGCCTCCTCGGCAAGCTCGGACGGACCCCGAGGCGTTCCCTGCCACGCGTCGATCGCCGTGATCAAGGCCACCATCAACGCGGTAGAACCCGCCATTCCACTCTGCCGCGGAATCTCGCTGGTGTAGGAGATACTGAAATCAGGGCGCGCGATGCCCCGGTAGGCCAGGGCCGCGCGCCCGAGATCAAGGGAATCGCCACGCAACGCCAGGTCCGCAGGTCCTGCCAACAGGACGGACTCATCGCCGGCCTCGACCCTTCCCGGGGCAGCGTCCTCGAGCACGACGCGTGCGCGCAGCGCAACGCTGCACGCCAACGTACAGCCACCGTATTGGTCACTTGGATTCCCGATGAGGTTGGCACGACCGGGAGCGCTCGTTTCAATGCGGCGAGACATGGGCGCCCTATACTGGCTTTCCCGTAGCCGGAGAGCCAGCCATGACCCTGCCCCATCGGATCCGCATCATCGACGGCCAGATGGATATCGGCACTGAGGGCGAGCGCTTCCGGCGCGCGGTAACCCTTCGTGGACTTCGCGATCACGAGAGCCGGCATAGCTTCGGCAGCCTGATCGCCTCGGCCTGGCCCGAACTCGGTCCCGACCCGAGCCCCGATGATCAGATCGCGGCGACCCTGCTCGACATGGATCGGCATGGCATCGAACGCGCCATGGTCGCCGTCGATGACGACCGCCCGCTGGCCATCGAAGCGGTGACGACGCGACCCGGCCGTTTCTTCGCCAGCTACGAATGCAATCCCCACCGCGGCGTGGAGGAAATTCGCAAGCTCGAACGCCTCGCCGACGCGTTCGACATTCGCGCCATACTCGCGCGGCCCTCGAACCTCTACCCGCAGGTTCCGGTCGACGACAAGCGCTTCTACCCGGTGTTCGCGAAGTGCGTGGAGTTGGGCCTGCCTTTCTGCCCCGAACTGGGCGTCCCGCAGGAACGCTTGCCGCTGGCACCCCAAAAAGTCGAGCGCATCGACCGCGTGGCGACAGACTTCCCCGAACTCGAGATCGTCCTGCGCGGCGGCTGTGAACCCTGGGCTCGGCTCGCCGTCTTGCTGATGCGAAACCGGCCGACGCTCTCATTCATGACGTGGGGCCCACCTTCCCGGTGGCCGTCCGAGATCGTGGCCTTCGCCAACCAGGGCGGTGCGGAGCGGATCCTCTACGCAGGGAATGCCCCGGTGAAGCTCTCGCTCGACGAAAGCTTCAAACAGCTTCCCGAAGTGCCGTTCGCCAGCGATGTCTGGCCCCTGGTGCTTCGCGAGAACGCGCTCCGCCTCTTCCGGCCCTAGCCGCTACAGCGCTCGCCACTATTGGCCCCGAGGGCCAGCCATCAGGAGAGTTGCGCTCGCCGGCAGATCGTGAAATTATGTACCTGTTCGTAGATCGTTTCGTACCAGTACATAATTTCACAACGGAACAGCATGCAACCCTTCACTCCGACCCAACGAACCGAAGTCCGCCGCCTGCCGGAACGCGCGCGCTACGACCGAGAAAGCGTCCATGCCATTCTCGATGAGGGCCTGATCGCCCACATCGGCTTTGCGACCGGCGACCAGCCCTTCGTGATCCCAACCACCTACGTACGCGTCGGCGACGTGCTCTATCTCCACGGTTCCCCAGCGAGCCGCATGCTGCGAACCCTCGAGAAGGCCATCTCCGTTTGCGCCACCGTGACCCTGCTCGATGGGTTGGTACTGGCGCGCTCGGCGTTCCATCACTCGATGAACTACCGATCCGTCGTCGCGATCGGCGAGGCAACCGAAGTCAGCGACCCCGCCGAGAAGGTCCGTGTCTTCGACGCGCTGGTGGAGCACATCGTGCCCGGTCGCTCCGCCGATGCGCGACCGGCCAACGACTTCGAATTGCAGTTCACCAAGTTGTTGGCCCTGCCGCTCTCGGAAGCCTCGGTCAAAGTGCGCACGGGCCCTCCCAACGACGACGACGACGACATGGGGCTGGAGGTCTGGGCCGGCGTCATTCCCCTGACCTTCGAGGCCGGTGCACCGATCCCCGACGAGAACTGCGAAGGCACCCGGCAGGCGCCCGCATATGCCACGGGCTACACTCGTTCGGCGGACGGAGGTGGCCAGCGCTCCTAGCATCCGCGCCTTCGAGAATTGGATGTTCGGGAGCTCGATGCGCATCGGCGTGGTCAGCGACACCCACAATCACCTGGGCAACGTCGAACGCATCGTGGCGTCGTTCAACGCGGCTGGAGTCGAGCGCGTCGTCCAGGTCCTCGCGCGGTTGGAAACGGCGGTGATGAGGGTTTATGGCCACGACGATCTCGAGCGTGCCTTTCTCGGGGAGGCGGCCCGGGCCTTGTCGACGCTGCCATGTTGTCCGAATGCGTATTCGTGTTGCACGGACACAACCCCCTCTTCGTCCACGAAGAGCGCGATGATTGTTGGCTCTTCATTCCCGGCCAATGTGGTGACATGATGAGCGGCCTGAATGCGATCGGCGTGTTGGATCTTGCGAGTGGGGCTGCCGAACGGATTCGATTCTGAAGATCCTCCGCTCCCTAACGTCCCCCATACGACTCCCCGAAAGGAAGATGATGAGCTCGACTGCGGCACTTGAACTGAATGACGAGGCCCACGACGACTCCTTTTTGTCCGAGGCCATGACGGGCCTCCAGAACGAGCGCAAGGAACTTCCTTGCAAGTACTTCTACGATGAGCGCGGATCGCAGCTCTTCGACCGGATCTGCGAACTGCCCGAGTACTACCCGACGCGAACGGAACGCTCGATCATGCGTGCCGGCGTCGACGAAATGGCGGTGGCGATCGGCCCCGACGCACTGCTCGTCGAGTACGGCAGTGGCAGCAGCCTCAAGACCCGGCTTCTGCTCGACGTGTTGGAATCGCCGGCCGCCTACGTTCCCGTAGACATCTCCCGCGATCATCTCCTCAAATCTGCAGAATCATTGGCCCAGGACTATCCCACGCTCCAGGTGCTCCCGGTCTGTGCGGATTTCACACAGCCCTTCGGGATTCCCGACGCCGATCGCCTACCGCGGCGACGCGTCGTCTACTTCCCGGGTTCGACCATCGGCAACTTCACTCGCGACCGGGCCACCGAACTGTTGAAGGGCGTTGCCGAGGTCTGCGGCCCGGGCGGCGCGCTCCTAATTGGCGTCGACCTCAAGAAGGACCGCCAGACCCTCGAACAGGCCTACGACGACAGCCAGGGCGTCACTGCCGCCTTCAATCGCAACGTGCTCGTTCGGATGAATCGCGAGCTCGACGCAGATTTTGACGTCGACCGATTCCAGCACCGCGCGGTCTGGGTGGAAGAAGCCGGCCGCGTCGAAATGCACCTCGTGAGTGAGATCGAGCAGACCGTCGAACTCGACGGCGAAGAGATTCACTTTGCCGTTGGGGAGCACATCTGCACCGAGCATTCGCACAAGTACACGCTCGATGCCTTCGCCGAGATGGGCGCCAGCGCCGGCTTCCGCGTGGATCACGTCTGGACCGACCCCGCGTCGCGCTTCAGCGTGCAGCTCCTCGAGCGCATGCCCTAGCGGCCAATGCCGCTCTACTTCGCCTACGGCTCGAACCTGAAGACCGAACGCCTAACGAGCCGTGTCGGAGAGGTTGGAGTGCATGGCATCGCGCGATGGGCAGGTCATCGCCTTTCGTTCGCGAAGCGGGGAAAGGATGGATCAGGCAAGGCGTGCTGCGTCTCGATGCTCGGCGAGGAGGTATTCGGAGTCGTCTACGCGCTCACCGAACTCCAACTCACAAGGCTCGACGACTACGAGAGAGGCTATTCGCGGAACGTCGTCCAGCTGAAACGCAGCGACGGCAGCACGCTCGATGCCCTCACCTATCACGCCGAGCACCTAATTGACGACTTGAAACCCTTCAGCTGGTACAAGCTGTTGATGATCGAGGGCGCCCGTGAGCACGTACTTCCGGCCGAGTGGATTGCACGACTCGAAGCGATCGAAGCCCAGAAGGACCCGCGGGACGCGTGACGGCCTACACTGCGCGGCTGCGGAGGCCGTATGAGCTGGGACGAAGAAATCGAGGGCATCGCCGAACGCCGGCGACTATCACAGACCATGGGCGGGCCCGAGGCTGTTGCCAAGCAACACGACAAGGGGCGTCTAACGATCCGCGAACGGATTGCTGCGATGGCTGACGGGGACAGCTTCGAAGAGCAGGGCCCCCTCGCCGGCTATGGCGAGACCGATGCGGACGGCCAACTCACGCACTTCACGCCGGCCAACTACGTGCTCGGCATCGGCCGCGTCGACGGCCGGCCCTGTGTCATGGGCGGCGAGGACTTCACGCAGCGTGGCGGCTCCCCGTCTCCCGCAGGCCTACGCAAGAGCGTGTATGCCGAGACGCTGGCCGTGAAGTATCGACTGCCGCTCGTGCGTTTTCTCGAAGGCGGCGGCGGCAGTGTCACGGGCAGCGGCGGAAAGAACAAGAATGCACCGCGGCCGATGGGCGATGCCGTCTACGCAGCGCCGCGCTTCCGTTCGTTCGTAGAAGCGATGGCCCAGGCCCCGGTGGCGTCGGCGGCGCTCGGCGCCGTGGCAGGCTTCCCGGCCGCCCGCCTCGTGGCCTCTCACTTCTCGGTCATGACCAAGCACACCGCCCAGATCCTGATCGGCGGGCCCGCGCTGGTCGAACGGGCGATGGGCGAACAGCTCGACAAGGACCAACTCGGTGGGGCCAAGGTCCACGCGCGCAGCGGTGTCGTCGATAACATCGCCGAGGACGAAGCGGACGCGTTCGAGCAGATTCGTCGCTTCCTCTCCTATCTGCCGACCAACGTGTGGGAACTCGCACCACACAGCGCGTGCGAGGACCCCAGCGACCGGAGCGCCCCTACCCTCCGCGACATCATTCCTCGCGACCGCCGAAAGATCTACGATGGCCGCAAGCTGGTGCGCCATGTCGTCGACATCGACTCGTTCTTCGAGATGACGCGCGCTTTCGGGCGCTCACAGATTACCGGACTCGCGCGGATCGCGGGCCAACCAGTCGGCATCTGGGCGAACGACACCCGCTTCTACGCCGGTGCCATGACCGCCAACGCCGCCCAGAAGGTGCGCCGCTTCGTAGACCTCTGCGACACGTTCCACTTGCCGCTCATCTCCTTCGTCGACGAGCCCGGCTTCATGATCGGCTCTGAGTCCGAGAAGGCGGCCACGATCCGATATGGCGCGGCTGCGATCTTCGCCGTCCAACAATCCCAGGTCCCGATGGCATCCGTGATCGTTCGCAAGGCCTACGGCGTTGCTGCGGCTGCTCACTTCGGCCCAGAGGGATACGTCCTGGCGTGGCCTTCGGCCGAGAGTGGCGCGCTTCCGATAGAGGGCGGCGTCGCCGTCGCGTTCCGACGAGAACTCGAAGCGGCCGAGGACCCTGTGGCCCTGCGGGCCGAACTCGAGGCCAAACTTGCCGCCGCTCGCTCACCCTACGCGCGCGCAGAAGCGTTCGGCGTGCACGACCTGATCGATCCTGCGGACACGCGGCGCGCACTGGCGCGATGGCTCGGCTGGACCGCGCCGCTACTCAAGGAACAGACAGGGCCAAAGCGCTACTCGATTCGGCCCTAGGTCCCGAGGCCGACTAACGATCCGTCGAGGCGTCGGGGGCGACATCGGGAGCGTTCGGAGATGCCTTGCCATCCGACTCCGCGATCATCTCGCGGAGGAGAGCGTCCTCGGCGGCTTTGGCGCGCTTCTCCGGTCGCAGGCTCGGCGTATTGGCCAGCGGTACCGGCGCGATCGCTTCGACGTTGACGGCCGAAAGCGGTGAGATGTCCTCGAGCGGTGCCGCGGGCGGGCTATCCGGGATGGCGGCCGGAAGCGCCGGCATCTCGGGTGCGGTCACGGTCGGGGCGGCCGCGTTGCGGGGCTCCGCCACTGGCGATTCCGTGACCATCGCTGCGGGTTCGCTTGCTTGCGCCGTGGGCTCGTCGAGATCGATTTCGGAATCGACCATCGGCTCGGCGCTCGCAGCCAGGACCGACAGAGCCGTTGTCATTTCGGGGTCGAGCCCTTCGGATTCAACCGCTTCGATCGCGGCCACTTCCGGCTCACCGAACTCGCCGTTGTGAATCGAGAAGTGCGCGAACGCGCCAGATTCGTCGACCACTGCGAGGCCAGCCTCCGCCCAGGCGTTCAGCATCTCTTGCCCGAAGCCGACCTCGGTCAGGAAATCACCTCGCGACTCGATTTGGAGCTCGCCACTGAAGCGATCGAGCGCTGCCGGTGGATGGATCGGCACTGAGTCATCGGACTCGATCTGGAGTCGACCGACAACCGAGAGCGAACCCGTCGTTCCCTGGATCTCGAGCTGAATCGGGTCCAGGGCAAGACCAGGCGCGAGGAACAGCCGGAGCCACTCGAGTTCCTCGGCGGATGTTTCAGCCCCGGAGCCCGGCGATTGGCGCAGACGGAGGCTCATCAAGGCAGAGTCGATCGGAGCACCGTTGATCGATCCTTCGGCCGCGCGGACGTCTAGTTGCCATGGGTTGCCGGACGCTTCCGGACCCGCGCGATGATCGATCCGCAGATCCGTAGCCGCCCAGTGACCATCGTTCTCTTCGACAACCGGTGCCTCTTCGTCGAGCTCGCTTACCGGCGTCCAGATCACATCGCGCCAACGCTGCTCGATGTCACCATTCCAGTGGCCATCGGCCTCAGCACGCCCCTTGATCTCCAGATCGAAACCGCCCACCGCCAGGCTGCCAGTCACACCCTTCCAGTCGAAACCAGCGCCTGTTAGGTGGCCATTCAGCGAGCCGTCGCCGGCGCGAATGAGTAGACCATCAAGGCCTCGCCAGTGCGCGGTCCAAGGCGCCGGAGCGGAGTCGTTCGCGAACTCGGCCGGTTCCCAGACGACGCTCGTCTGATGCGCGCCCGTCATCCGAACTTCGCTCACCAAGGTGATCGGAGAGAGTTCGCCCAGCGCCGTCGAGAAATCGTGCGCGGTTTCTTGATCGAGCGTGAGCGCACTGACGGCGACTGCGACGATCGGCTCGCCGCTCGCGCCATCCATCAACCAGTTCCAGCCAACATCGGGACCGTGACGCAGCTCGACGTTGAAGCGCAGCCCAAAGCGCGCGCGCGCATTTTCGAGGCCCGCGAGATCGAATTGGCCCTGCAGCCATTCGCCCGCATAACCATCGATCTCGATGTGAATCTCTGCGCTGGACGCCATCAGCCCTTGATCGAATCGATCCGAAAGGACGGTCACCGTGTCCATCTGCTGCAGCGCCTGGGCCAGCTCGGCATGGACGATGGCGGCGCGTTCGGCGGCCAGGTACGACATGCCCGCCGCCGCCGTTCCGACGACGAGCGCAATTCCGATCAATAGCCCGAGCTTTCGCATCTGGAGTGAATCGGCTGTTCGGGGCGCGCACTTGACGGCGCAACGTCTCGATTTCGGACGGAAACCCGGTGGCCGGGAGGTGACCAAAGTCACACCGGATCGAGGGGATTCCCCTTCGCGTCGACGACAAGTCCGGCCTGGAGAAACCACAGCTCGAAGCGCGGCAGGTCCTCGAGTCCCAGCGCGCGCTGAAGCGAGGTCGCGTACGCCGCGCCCTGGGCGGCATAACCTCGAGCACGTTCCCGGACTCCCTCGCCCTCGACGGCGTCGGTCTTGTAGTCGACGACCACGAAGCCACCCGCCCCATCGCGATAGACGAGATCGATACTACCCGATACGAAGCCCACGGGGCCTTCCAGCGGGTCCGGAATGACCTCCCGCCCGAGCAGCTCAGGTGCGACCAATACCGGAAGCTCGCGAGCGACGACGCGTTCAGCGAGCGCGTCCAGGCGCTCCGCGAGTGGCCCCGACTGAAAGCGTTGCCAGATGGCCTGCGCACGCTCGGAGACGGCTTCTCGATCGCGCGGCAACGTGGACCGCTGGGCCCACGCCTCGATGTCGGGCTCTGCTGCCCCGCCGAGATGGTCTTCGAGCAGGCCGTGGACCACGGTTCCGGCATCCATCGCGACGCGCCTTTCCCGCTCGGCCTCCACCGATTCAGGACCGGACGGGCCGCTCGGAGCGTTGTCGTGCCCGAGTCCAGACGCCCTGCCCGCCAGCGGCCGTGCCGCGTGGATCGCGGCGCGCTCGGCACGCTCGCGCCATGCCGCAACATCCTCTGGACTGGCTGAGGCTTCGGGTTCCGATTCCACCTCCGCACTACGAACGGCTGTGACGGGTTCGGCCCCGAACACCCAGCGCCAGCGCGCGCCGTCCGCATCGACCTGATCGAGACCGCCTGCAACGAGCCGATCCCAACCCTTTCGATCTCCGGAGCGCGCCTCGAGAAGCGAAGCCTGCGTCGTCGCCTTCGGCTTCTTTCCAGGAACAAGACCTGACACCACCAGGCGTTCCTTCGCACGGGTCATCGCCACGTACAGCAGGCGGACGCGCTCCGCCTCTTCCACTGCGCCGCGTTGTTCGCGATGGCGCCAGTGGCCCAGGGACGGAACGCTACAGAGGACCCACTCGGCGTCGGAACCCCTCCCATGGGCGGCGGTCTCCTTCTCGCCCGGGCGGCCACCGACCTCCTTCCCGGCTTGCATCAAGTAGACGTGCCGGAAGTCCAGGCCCTTGGCGCGATGGATGGTCATGATCTGCACCGCATCGCTTGCGATGGTCTGCGCGCGACCTTCGCGATGCTCGCGGTCGGCTGAACCCGAGCGTCGCAGCCATGCCGCAACGGCCGCCGGCGAACCTCCGCTGCGCTCGAGGGCGTCGACTAGATCGCGAAAGAACCGATCGAGGTGCAGCACCCGGTGCGCGCCCATATAGCGGGCCGCTTCCGTGGCTTCGGGCAGTAGCGTCGCGCGCACCCCCTCGACGAAACGATCCGGCGTCCCGTTGCGCGCCTCCTCTCGTAGAGGCGCGAGCGCCCGAGCGAACGCCATCAATGCCAGCGGCCATGCTTTCAGTTCTTCGATGCCTGGGATCTCGTCCGGCACGCGACTCGCAGCCTGTTCGATGGCGTTCTCGACGGCGCCGAGATCTGCGTCAACCCGTTCTTGTGGGGCGGCACCACCGAGTACTGCCAGTCGCTCCGGCACGCCCGCCTGCCAGAGCGGCGCAAGGGCAGCGTCCGGAACGCCGACCACGGAGGAGCGGAGTGTCGCGACCAAGGCGACCTCATCATTCGGATCGAGGATCGCGCGGATCAGCGCTGTGGCATCGATGATCTCTCGACGTTGATAGAACTCGGTTTCTCGCTCGGCGACGAAGGGAATGTCAGCGCGCCGCAGCGCGCTGACGATGGGCTCGAGACTGGTGATCGTCCGAACCAGGACGCCGACTTCGCCTAACGGGATCTTCGCCTCGTCGCGCAGCCGCACAAGATCGGCGGCCAGCGCCTCGCCTTCGATCTCCTGGGAGTCCCCAACACCTCCCGGAGAGGTCGGGCCTTCGGCGCCATCACGACCAGGCGCCCAATACTCGACCGGCCGCCAGTCTCCCTGCTCGAAGCCGCGGGCATGCTGATGTTCCGGTGAGGGCTCGAGTGTCTGGAACTCAGGCTGCAGCCCTTTGGTCGGTGTCATGATGGGCCGCACGACGCGCTCGATTTCATCGAGCACCGCGGGGACCGAGCGGAAATTCTGGACGAGGGGGAGCACTTCGCCAGCCGCCTCGACGCGCGCCTTGAATTCCTCGAAGGCCCGCAGGTCCGCATTCCGCCAACCGTAGATACTCTGTTTCGGATCCCCGACGACGAATAACGTCGGCCGGGGACCGACACCGGTCTGAAAAGCCAACGCCGCAAGGATCTCGCACTGCAGGAGATCGGTGTCCTGAAATTCATCGACCATGAGCTGATCGATGTCCGAGCGAACCTGTGCCGCCACGCTCGGATGGTTGACGAGCAGATCGCGCGCTCCCCGCAAGAGATCCCCGTAGGTCAGCACGCCGCGTGCACGAAGCCGTGCGCCTGCCGTTTCGAGCAAGGACAACACGACGCGGTGAACGGGCTCGAGCGCGCTGAAGCGCGACCGCGCCAGGCCTTCGACGATGGGCAGCGCGGCGCGCGCGGCCGGGATCAGGAGCCCGGCGTCAATCCCGACCTTCTGTTCGGTCTTGCCGACCGTCCCCTCCCGCCATTCGCGGAGTAGCTTCTGGAGCTTGGAATCGCTGATCGTTGCCAGGACCGTGTCGAGTTCCTCGCATCCGATTTCGGTCGCCGCAAAGCTTGAAACAGCAGCGCGGATTTCGTCCACCAAGGGGATCACGCCCTTCGTGCGACTGTTGCTCGCCTTGATGGTGCTGCCCGGTGCGATGGCGTCGCTCAGGGCGCCGAGCCGATCCTCCACTTCGGCGGCCAGATCCGCGACCCGGCGCGGCGAGAGCGGCGCCTCAGCGATGTCCTCGGCGCGGACTCCATCGCCTAACAATCGCATCACGGCCTCTTCGAGATCTCCGGGACCCAGCGCTGCAGCGCTGAGGGCTATCGCGATGGCGTCGTCGTCCCAGATCCGCGGCAGTTCCTCCTCCAGAACCTGGCGCACGGTCGCCGCTTGTTCCTGGCCATCTGCATCGACGCTAACGTCGGGATGGATTCCAGCTTCGAGGGGGTGGCGGGCGAGTAGGCGCCGGCAGAAGGCATGGATGGTGCGGGTGCCAAGCTGCCCCAGGGCGCCGACAAGCGCTTCGGCGCGCTCTCGAATCTCGTCCGGCGCGACGCTGACATCATCGACATCGAAGCCGGGCACTGTTTCGCCCCGGTGCACGGCCACCAACGCAGTGGCCACGCGGGCTGTCATCTCGGCCGCCGCCGCCTCGGTGAACGTGATAGCGACCGTTCGGCGCAAGACGTCACCGGCCACTTCGTCGTTGCTAGGCGGAAGTCCGCGACGCTCGATCCAGGCTTCTCGTCGCCGCTGCCATCCCACACCCAACGAATACGCGAGGATCCGGCCCACGAGCACGGCGGTCTTACCGGTCCCGGCCCCCGCTTCGATCAGGAGCGGGCGATCGAACTCGCTCTTGGCCACCGCCCGGGCGCGCGCGTCGTCTGCCAGCGCGCTCATGCCTCTCCCCACAGCGAGTAGAGACCTCTTTCGGTTGAATCGGCGCCGTTGTCGTTCTCGGCGACCGTTTGCATTCGAGCGCGCAGACGGCGCCGCATCGACGAGTCGCCCTGGACGCAGGCCTCCTTCAGCTCGCACCACTCGCAGGAGCGGCCGTCCTTCCCGTTGCCGTCAACCAGATGAGGCACGAAGTACCCCTTCTCCCAGACTGCGAGACCCTTGCCAACCGCCTCGACCAACAACGCCTGCAGCTCGCCATCGTTGCCCTCGACGACGACGTCGGCGTGCGCGTCCTCGACTCCGGGCCGTGAGAACAAATAGCGGCCGCGACCCTCGACCCCAGCGGCGGCGGCGTAGACCGCGGCCTGGAGCCGTTTGCCACTGCGAACGGCCTCGACCAGGTGCGCGCGATTCGTTTCGGGCTTGACCATCTCGGCGATCGGCTTCCCCCCTTTGTAATCGATGTATACGCGGGCGTCCGCCTTTGCATCCACCCGATCCGCGCGAAACAGAATCGACCGCTCTACGCCGGGAAGCGCCGCTTGTCCGATCAACTCCACACCGAGGACAGCGGGCGGGCCGTCCGCCCAGTCGAGTTCGTGGACACGTTCGACGTGAGGGCGAACGACACGCGCCAAGAAGCGCGCATAACCTTCGAGTAGGATCCCTTCGTCTCGCGCGATCTTGCGTGCTGCCGCAAGGATCAACGCGTTCACACGTTCCTTCGGCGGCCATTGCGCGATGCTGGGTACCGCTGGGGATGCGTCGGCGGTGCCTGAATCCGTCGGGTCGGCCTCCGCTGCACGGACTCCGGACTCCTCGACGATCCGTTGCAGGGCCTCGTGCATCACGTTTCCCACGACCAGGGGCGAAAGGTCGGGGAGTGCTGCCAACGCGTCCGGTAGTGGCTTCAATCGAAGCACACGCTGAAGGAAGGTCTGCCAGCCACAGTAGTGGAGCCCTTCGAGTCGTGTGATGTACATCGGGCCGTCACGCAGATCGTCCGCGGTCGCCGCACCTACCTGTCCCAGGAAGGGGCCTAACGAGTGGCGTCGACTCCCGACGCCCTCGAACTCACGCACGGTTGCATGGCGATGCGCGGCGACCCGTGCGGCCTCGGGCTTCGGGAGCGCATCCGCCAATGCGGATTCCGCCCTCGTGCCGCCGGAAGGTGCCAACGCAATCGCGCGCTCGAGCGGAGGCTGGCTTCCGATGCCGCTAACGCTCGCGGCGCTTTCGACTTCAATCCCTCCCACCAGGCACAACCGCTCGACCAGCGGCGAGAGCGCTCGCTCCTTGCCGTCGTCCGAAATTCCCTGCCATGAGACGTCGATGCGGGGGGCAGCCGAGAGGAGCTGCGCGAAGAGGTAGCGGTCTTCGTCGTGCCCCCGGCGCTTGATCGGCAGGTCGAGCAGGACATCGGCGATCCGCTCGCGGACGTTGTCCGGCAGGATCGCGTCCTCAGAAACGATCCGCGGAAAGGAATCGCGATTGAGACCCAGGACGAACAGATGCTCGAAGCTACTGGCCCGCGCGTCCATCACCGACAAGACCTGCACGCCGGCGCCGGCTCCTCCCAGGGGTACGATGCCGTCGTTGCCGAGCGCCCTCCGGAAGAGCAGAGCAAACTCGGATCGCTCGAGCACTTCCGCGCCGGGCAGTTCTTCTTCGAGTCGCGCGAGGGCTCGCTGCGAGAGCGCGTTGCCGTCACTCTCGGGCGTCCAGCCGAGACCGCGATGCACGAGTTCGCGGACGGAGCGCAAGTGCTCATCCCCGGTCGCGCTGTCTTTGGCTCCGCCGGCACGGGACACGATTCGAGCGGCCGAGGCCACGGCTTCCTCGAGGGTCTGGCGGCGCAGGCTGCGCCGTCTCGGCGCTTCTCCGTCGGTTTCCGAGGCGACCCTGCGACGGATTGGAAGCGGGTAGGACGTCCGGTCCCCTAATAAGCTGTCCAGATCGAGCGCGGCGAGTTGGGCGACGCGAGCCACACCGATGCCGTGCAGGCCGAGGCGCAGATCTCCGCCATCGTCCCCGAGCTCACAGGCATCCAACCAGGTGTCGGCCGGGCAATCACCGCCCCGCTCGATGACGGACAAGAGTGCGCGGAGCCGACGGCCCTTTCGATCCCGGAAGCCGTCGATGCCCGAGAAGGGAATCGCATGGCGGCCCAGCTGCGTCGCGATGGCGGTCCGGTACGGTTTCGGGTCGCGCAGCACCAGACCAATTCGTTCCGGTTGCGTGCCGCTCTCCAACAGGACCCGAATCTGCGCGACGGCGTGCCGCACTTCACCTTGTGCGCCGGCCGCCCGGACAAAGCGGCGACGGCTCGCCGTGAGGCTGCCGCGATCTACCGGTTCCTGGCCGAAGGCTGCCAGTCGACCGGTCAGCCGTTCTACGAACCCGAGACCGGGCGCCGGCAGCGTTGGCTCAGCCGGATCACTCGGCAGATCCACGAGCACGCGCGCCTCGCGCTCGCGCACCAGGGTCTCGACGAAGTCGAGCAGGACCCCGGTGGCGTCGGCGAGGCCGTGTATCCAGATGGCGCGCGATGGCAGCACCTGCGAATCGGCCTCGATCAGGTCGCGCGCCCTGCTGAACGAACCCGAACGGTGCGCGAGGCCGCGCTCGGTCAGCGCGGCCACCGTCGCCAGCGCAACCCGCACGACCGCGGCTGCGCGCTCCCTTGCGGGCCCCGCCGGGAGATCGGACAGGGCTTCGATGACACTCGAAGCTGAAATCGAATCGAGCCCGGCATCGAGCAGGTCGTCGACGGCGGCCGTGACGGCGCCGTACCCATCATCGAGGGGTTCGAGGGTTTCGCGCAGAACCGGCTCCTTTCGGGCGAGACGGCGAACCCAGACCGGGACCAGAAACTCGGCGGTGCGCACCGGCGCATCCACACCGACCACGCATTCGCGGGCCGCCGATCGCAGCGTCTGGACGACGAGGCCGGCAACGCCGCCACATTCCGCAACAATTCGCGCGGAGAGATGCATTCGCAGCGCATCCGATGGAACCAGGATGCGAATCGGGCGCGCCAGTAGCTCGGGGCGCTCGCGCGCTTCCGCCGCAGCATCGCGAACGTTTGCGAGCAACCGGGCCTCTACGGCGAGCGGACCGGCCTCGCAGAGAACGCGCGAATCGAATAGCGGCAACTCACCCACGCCGGGGAGACTAACGCGAGACCCTGCCGAATCCGGTCACATTGCGTTTTGACGCGAGCTTTTCCGTCGGAGCGGCGTTCCTGCGGCCCCTAGTCCGTCAAGCGGACCGCGAGCGCCGTGCGATGGCGGTGGGTCCCACCGAACCGGGAGCCGAACATCACCAAGCGCGCTTGCCATCCGTAGCGGTCGATGATCGTCTCGAAGGCGCGCTCGAACTCGGCGGTACCCGGTTCGTCGTGGACGGTCGCTGTCGCGTCAAGATACTCGCCGCGCAACTTGCCCGTGGCATCGCAGGCAGCGACTCGCGCGCGCCCGGACTGATTCCGAATCCGCTTCACCTTCCAGGATTGGCCGTTGGTGTACATCCAGAGAAGCTTCGGATCGTCTGGGTCCGGCGCGAACCAGATCGGGGTCGCGACCTCTCCGCCGTCCCGTTTGAAGGTGACCAGGCTGACATAGCGCTCGCGGTCGACGTCGAGACTCATTCCGCGTCCATCGATGCGATGCGATCGCCGGAGAAACTACCGATCCAGACGCGACCCTCTTGTTCGATCGCGACCGAGGCGGCGCCGATCACGGTGGCAGGTTCGTGAAGCAAGAGCGGCACGATCTCCAGGGTCTCGGGATTCACAAGGGAAACACCACTGCCGAGTGCGCAGCTCGTCTTCTCAGGAAGGTCCCGACAACCGACAGCTTCGATCGGCGTCGCCACCTGACCGGCGACGAGGAGTTCACCTGTGGGCGTCCAACTCAGATTGTCGGGTGCGAAGCCGAGGTCGGCAGATTCAAGTCGGCCACCCCCCGCCGCGTTCACGCGCACGACCCGCCCCTTGCCCCACTCCGCGAGGAAGTAGTGGCGACCATCGGCACTTGCCGCGACGCCGTTCGGGAGGGCGCTCTCCGATCCGGCGACGGCATTCCACCCGTCGGCTTCCGACCACGTGTACAGACCACCCGTGTTGGCTCCGGTCACCGTTCCCCACATTCCCGCAAGCGCGTTGGTGGGCAACATCTTGGTCGTCACGAAACCGTCCGCCGTGACGGCGAGATCGTTCAGGTTCGCGTCGAGTTCTTCGGGGACCGGAATGCTGCGGATATGCGCAAGGCTCGGCCCCCTAGTCGGGGCGTGATTCACCGCGAACTCTTCGACACTCTCACCGGCCCCGTGATCCACCACGAGTAATCGCGTGCCGTCCGATGAGAGATCGATCCCATGCGGGAGGAATTCAGCGCCGCCGCTATGCAGTTCGCGGCGCGTCCCATCGGTGGTCCTGTAGGCCGTGATCTTGCCGCCCGAGCCGCCGCGGGACATCTCGCTCAGGATGAGCCAGCTCCCCGGCAGACCGACCAAATCCTCAGGATTCTGGAAACCGCACACCGGTTCGAGGCCGGCGGCGGCTTCACACACTTCGAGAAGCGGCGGGCCACTACAAGCCAGCACGCTGAGCGCAAGCGATCCAACCAGAAAATATCCCAGCGCAGTGCGGGTCATGGCGACTTTCTCCACTGATGTTAGGCGTCTGGAAATGCCGAGGCCCGCACACTCCGAAAAGCGCGCGGGCCTCGGGATCATCTCGCTGACTCGAAGCCTAGAGCGCCTCGAGAATGGCGTCGGCGCTCGACACTTCGAACTTCATCGGCGCTTCAACACCCAGATGCGTCACGACCGAATCTTCGATGATGGCCGCATAGCGCTGAGAGCGCGTGCCCATCCCGAAGTTGGAACCGTCGAGCACCAGGCCCACCGCGTTGGTGAAATCCGCGCTGCCATCGGCGACCAGCGTGACCGCGTCGCCGGTATTGCGGTCCTGCGCCCAGGCACTCATCACGAAGGCGTCGTTGACGGAGAGGCAGTAGATCGCGTCGACGCCCTTCGCGAGAATGTCCTTCGACTTCTCGACGAAGCCGGGAAGATGCTGGGCCGAGCAGAGCGGCGTAAACGCGCCGGGGACGGCGAAAAGGACCGACTTCTTGCCCGCAAAGAGTTCGTCGGCCGAAACGTCCTCCGGACCGTCGGGGCCAATCACCTTGACCTTGATTGCGGGAACCTTCTCACCGACCTGAATCGCCATGCCTGCCTCCTGCGCCCATTGCGCTGACTTGTTGGGGATCGTGCCGCGCTCGCGGCGGAAAACGGTTCGCGATTCTTACACACATCGGAGCACGGGGCCGACCCCTCCAACGCGGACCGGACGCGGGGCGCGCTAGGATGGCAACATGTCGAGCCGTCCGCGGATTGCGATCCCTCTGGGCCTGGACGACGGCCCGCTGCGACGGGGTCGACAAACGGCCTACCTCGACGGTGCGTATCCAGATGCCGTGGCCAGCGCCGGAGGCGTTCCGATCCTGGTGCCCATCGCCGCCGGCGCCGAGGCCGCGCTCGCAGGAATCGACGGCCTTCTGATCCCAGGCGGCGACGATTTTCCGCCCCTCCGTCGGTACCCGGAAAGCGTCTCGTTCAACCCGGCACCGGCGCCACAACGCGCGTTCGACTCCGAACTGCTGGCGTTGGCGCGAGGACAGCGATTGCCCGTGCTTGGAATCTGTTACGGGATGCAGCTGATCTCACTGCACAAGGCCGGAAGCCTGCACTACGACCTGGCCAGCGATCGGCCCGGCGACGTCGTTCACGCGTCAACCGATCCGAATCATCGACACGCCGTTCACATCGAAGACGGGTCGAGGCTGGCCACGATCCTGGGCGCCGGGCCACACCGGGTCAACAGCCGTCACCACCAGGCCGTCGACGAACCCGGCCACGAACTCCGTGTCGCTGCGCGCGCCGACGATGGCCTGATTGAAGCGATCGAAGCCTCCGGCGACGATTTTCTCGTCGGCGTCCAATGGCACCCGGAAGATCTGGGCGGGGATGCGGGCACGGCCTTGTTCGCCGCGCTGGTAGCCGCCTGCAGTTGACGCTCGACTAACGAACTGCCCGAAGCACTTCGAGCTGATAGGTATCGGGATCCGAGTAGATCCTGAACGGTGCATCGGGCTCGGCCTCGGGCGGCAGCGAGACGCCCCGACATCGCATCACGAGCAGCGACGCGAGCGCTCGCAACGCCTTCAGCGGCGATCCGTCCGCATCCACCAATCGGCGCGGATCGAAGCCATCACTTCTCAGACGGACGACCTGCAGATCGTCGTGTCCCGTCCAGTTGAGACACAGGTCGATGATCAATACGGGCTTACCGGCCTCCGAAAGCCCGTTCACACCCGCCGTACTCACGGCGTCGATCCGATCGAAGGACAGCCGCGATCGGCCCCGCCCCTCGACGTCCAGGGTCACATGGGTCGCGTCGATCCCAAGCGGCACGGCGGACATCACTTGCAGACGACGTGGCGGAGACACTTCCTCCTTCTCGGCGTCGAGGACGAGGAAGTCTGCTTCGAACGACTCCGATTCTTGCGCAGTCGTTGGCATGGGTTCAGGCGGCGGCGGCGAAACGGCCGGCGCCAGCAGCGCTGCCCCCTCGCCGCCTAGCGAAGAACCGGGCTCGGACGTCGTCGGGGCTGCGAGCGGAGAAGAGAGCGTACTCGGCTCCGCGACCTCCGGATCAGCGGCCAGGTCGACGCCGGCCGCCTCGAACAGAGTGCCATCGACCGCTCCGAGATCGACCGCGCCGGGCTCGTCGCTGAGCTCCGACCCGGTCACCTCCAGCAGATCACGGTCCGAGAGGCCCTCGGACTCGAGGGCGGCATGGAGGGAATCGAGGAACGCCTCACCGCCAGCGGCCTCTGGGTCAGCAAGCTTCACGGGCGCTTCGTCGTCGTCTCCGAGAATGTCGGAAATATCGATGGCCTCTCCCGGAGCCAACGCGCTCGGCGCCGCAGCCACGGTCTGAGCGTTCGCGTACGCCGTATCCTCGTAGTCGGAGGCGCCAAGACCAGAGAGATCAAGCGCCTCATCATCATCGGGAACAGCCGCCACCTTCGCGTCGAACAGATCCGTGCCGGCGGCGTCGTCGCCCCCGCCCAGAATTTCGTCTTCGTAGTCGCCCGCCCGCTCGATGTGGGCGGTGGGGGTGGCAGGCGGCGTTGCAACAACGGTGGCGCTTCGCCCACGACTCTTCTCGACACGTTCATCGGCCGCAAGGACAAGCCAGCCACGCCGTCGCGCCTCCTGCTCCGCTTCCTCTCGAAGGGCCCGCATCGCTTTGTGATCGCCGGGAGCCAGCTCCGGTGCGGCGAGTGCCATCTCGGCGGCGCGCATCACCAACACAGGATCGTGTCGACGTGCCGCACGGGCGATGCGTACGGCGAGCGCGCTATCCGCGGTTTGCAGTGCAGCCCGCATCGCCACATTGGCCTCGCTAGCCTTCGAAGCGCCGCGCAACCAACTGGCGAGTTGCGCCAACGGTTCGCCACGACCCGCGGGCGTAACCTTCTGCTCTGCCAGCGCGTCCCAGAGCGCGATGGCGGCTTCCTTCTTGCGCCACTCGATTGCGGACCAGAGGTGTTCGATCAGCGTCGGCACGACGTCGCGCTCGCGGCCGGCGGCATGCACCGCTTCCAGATAGGCGCGCACGGCGGCGGGATCGGCTTCCCCCTCGGCGAGCGCATCGTTCGCTCCGGCGATGGCTTCCTCCATCCGACCGTCGCGGATCGCAATCCGCGTGGCGTCGAGCACAGGGCTGCCACTCTCGTGTTCGAGCTCGCCAAGATCGCTCGACACCATCCCCTCGACGCCGAGCCGTCTGATCGCGAGGGCCGCGATAGCGCCGAATCCAAAGCCACCTACATGGGCCCAGTAGGCGACCGGGTCACCTTGCGGCGCGCTCATCGCGCTGGCCAGTTCGCTCGCGAACCAGAGCGGCAACATCACCCAGGCGGGCGCCGAGAACGTCCCTGGCCAGATCACCCAATAGAAAAACTTGATCCGGATTCGCATCGAGCAGACCAGGAACGCGCCTAACACACCCGACACAGCGCCCGATGCGCCGATGAGCGGAGCCTCTCCGCCGTCCATCCCAGCGAACAGCGCGGCACCGGCAAGGCCCGACGCGAGATAGAACATCGCGAACATCCCGCGCCCGAACCGATCCTCGATGTAGGGCCCCGAAAGGATCAAGAACCAGAGGTTCCCGAGCAGGTGTAGCCACCCTCCGTGCAGGAACATGTGACCAAATAGTCCCGTCGCCGTCGGCCGTAGCGGCACAAGCCCAAACCGCATCCAGGGATCCTCGGCGCGCAGCTCGCGCTCCTCGACCATCAGGACGGCCAGGTCGGCCTGCTCCGCTTCAATGGTGAGGGCGTCCGGGACGTACCCGCCGTTCTCGTCGACCCAGGCGATGTAGTCCTCGTCATCGAGCGCCCAGTACTCGCTGACCAGGCGATCGTTGCCGTCGAGGTACGGGTGGCTCTGCCAGAAGTCGAAGGCCTCTTCGAGCTTCAGGTTTGCGTCTTCCCAGGGTCGCGTCGGAACGGTCGAGATCGCGACGAACGCGATCACACAAGCCACCGCCACGCCGTAGGTTACCCACGGTCGACGACGGATCTGCGATGAATCATGGCCCCACGGGATGAGCATGGCGTGCGTTGGGTCTCCCTGGGGGAATCAGCGGCAGACCGTCGGGGATTCTTGACGAATCCTGAGATCGCGACGAGGAAGTGAACGCCAACGCGTACGGGCGCAGAACCCGCGTCCTGCGCCCGAGAGCGGTCATCGCTTGGAATCGGAGGGCCCGAATCCCGCGCCATGACCTGTCGACCCCGAGATCAGGCCAGCGCCTCATCGCCTCGCTCGCCGGTCCGAATCCGGATGGCGTCCAGCAGCGGCTCGACCAGGATCTTGCCGTCGCCGATGCGACCGGTCCGGGCGGCCTGGGTCAGAGCCTCGGTGGCCTTGTCCACAAGGTCGTCCGGTAGTGCCACTTCCAGCCGGACCTTGGGCAGGAAGTCGACGACGTACTCGGCGCCTCGGTAGAGCTCCGTATGTCCCTTCTGGCGACCGAACCCCTTCACTTCCGTCACCGTCATTCCCGCGACGCCAATGTCCTGGAGCGCCTGCATGGCGTCGTCCAATTTGAAGGGTTTCAGAATGGCCGTGATTTTCTTCATGGTCTTTCTCCTTGGTTTGCTAGGTCGCTATTCGGTGGCGAGAGCCGCTTCGGGCCTGCGCACGCGCCGAGCACCGAGGGGGAGCTCGTCCTCGAAGCCCCGGGTCGATCCGCCGAAGTCGTAGGCGTGGCCGCCGTGCTCGGCGATGTCGAGGCCTTCGAGTTCTTCCGCCTCATCCACCCGCAAGCCGATGGTGACTTTCAGCCCGTAGAACAGGGCGCTTGCACACACCACCGCAAAGAGGCCGTACGCGCCCACGCCCGCCAGCTGAACCAGGAAGCTGTGCTCCGGGTTCATCGAGAAGATGCCGACCGCCAGCGTTCCCCAGACACCACACGTCAAGTGGACAGAGATGGCGCCAACCGGGTCATCGATCTTCACGCGGTCAAAGAACATCACCGAGAACACGACGAGGACGCCGGCGATGAGGCCGATCAAGACCGCACCCACCAGACTGACGGTGTCCGCGCCCGCTGTGATTCCAACGAGTCCAGCCAAGATGCCGTTCAACGACATCGAGAGGTCAGGCTTGCTCGCCAGCGTCCAGGAGGCCGTCATCGCGGCCACTGCGCCCGCGGCGGCGGCGATACAGGTCGTCACCAGGGTGTAGGACGTGAGGGTCGGATCCGCCGAGAGCACCGAACCCCCGTTGAAGCCGAACCATCCGAGCCAGAGCAGAAACACACCCACTGCGGCGAGCGGCATGTTGCTCCCCGGAATCGGGTTCATGCGGTCCTTCGCGTACTTCCCAAGGCGCGGGCCGAGGGCGATCGCGCCTACCAGGGCGGCCCAGCCACCCATCGAGTGTACCAACGTCGAGCCAGCGAAATCGTAGAAGCCCATGGCGTCCAGGAAGCCGCCGCCCCACTTCCACGAGCCAGCGATGGGGTAGACGACGGCCACGAACACCGCCGCGAAGATCATGAACGACGAGAGCTTGATGCGTTCAGCCACCGCACCCGAAACGATTGTGGCGCAGGTGGCCGCGAACATCGCCTGAAACAAGAAGTCCGTGTAGTACGTGTAGTACGTGTAGCCGCCGTTCGCGTATCCAGCGGTGTTGTCCGCCGAGGCCAGGTCGCTGAGGCCGGCGCCCGCGAAACCAAGGAAGCCGTTGAACTCCCCGGGGTACATCAGGTTGAAGCCCATCAGGGCGTACGTGAGGATGCCGATCGAGATGATGAAGGTGTTCTTGAACAGGATGTTCACGGTGTTCTTGGAGCGGGTCATCCCCGACTCGAGGGTCGCAAAACCCAGGTGCATGATGAACACGAGCCCTGCACAGAGCATCATCCACACGTTATTCGCAAAGAACTGACCCGCGCCAACGGTGTCCTCGGCGAAAGCGGCAGCGGGCAGCATGACGGCGCTGATCGCGCCCAGTCCCAGGATTGCGGTAAGCGTGCGTCGCACGACGTTGACCTCCGATTGTGTCCGAAACAGCTCGGACGAGATTCGGTAAAGCAACGAACGTGCCAACTCGAAGATTCGCGACGGCGGTTCCCGATTCGGCCACCCTGAGCGCAGATGTGCCTTGCGCCGCACAGAAGAAACTCTCCCCACCCAAAGACTGCCCTCAAGAACAGCAGCCTCCGCCCAAGCCATGAGCCGCGGTAGAGTGGAGTCATGGGTCGACTCGCTGCCGTGTTCTTACTGCTATTCGGCGCCGGCGCTGGCGCCTTCGCCGAGGGCGGCGACGTTACCCTGGGCCATCCCGATACGCGCGAGTCTCCGACCTACCTTGGCGAGTTCCCGAGTGACATCGCACGCTGGGCAGCGGCCTTGGCCGCGTTCGAGTCGAAGGCCGACGACGCCATCGATCTCCTGCTTCCCTTTGCAGAGGGCGGCTTCCCACCGGCTCAGCACCTTCTGGCCGACTCATATCGATATGGCTGGGGGATCAAGCAGGATCTTCCGAAGGCAGCCATTTGGATGGAGCGGGCCGCCGAGGGCGGCGACACCGGCGCCCAGAATGACGTCGGTGTGTTCTACGCACGCGGCCAGGGCGTCGCTGAGGACGCGGAACGTGCGGTGTTCTGGTACCGGACCGCCGCCGCGAACGGCGATGGCGTCGGCCAGATGAATCTCGGCTGGAAGCTGGAGCGCGGAGAGGGAACTGAGAAAAACCTCGTCGAGGCGCTCTTCTGGTACGAGGAGGCGGTCCGCAGCGGCACGTTAAAGGCCAAGCAGCGCCTCTCTGTCGCCCTCCGAGAGGGCTGGGATGCCACCCCCGACTTTGCCAGGGCGCTTGACCTCTTTCGCGAAGCCGCTGAACGCGATCGCGCCTGGGGCCAGGCCGGCCTGGCATTGATGTTGTGGAGAGGTGAGGGGACACAGGTGGACCGAAGCGCGGCCCTCGGTTGGTGGGAGAAGGCGGCGGCCCAGAACGATCTAGGGGCCCTCGCTTGGTTAGGCCAGACTTACTACAAGGGCAGTGGCGTGGAACAGGACTACTTCCGTGCTCGACGCTATTGGGAAAGGTCACGGAAGCAAGGCAAGGATCCCCGAGCGGCTCTGGGCCTCGGAATGCTCATGATGAATGGCCATGCGATCGCCAAGGATCCCGCAGGCGCAGTGGCCCTTTTTAGAGAAGCCGCGGGGGCCGGTGATAGCGGCGCAATGCTCGCGCTCGGTTTCGCGTATGCGAGGGGGGCCGGTGTCGGTCAGGACACACGGACGGCCGTTGAGTGGTTCGAGAAGTCGGCGGTACTCGGGCACGCTGAGGCTCAACGGCTGTGGGGCCTCGCGCTCCGCGAAGGACAGGGGATCCCCCAGGATCACCGCGCCGCACGCAGCTGGCTGAAGAAGGCCTCCGAGCAAGGAGACGACGCCGCGAAACTGACGCTCGCCATGATGCTACTGCAGGGCGAAGGTGGCCCGCCCGATCCGCTTGCAGCGATAAAACAAATCCAGGCTCAAGCGGAGCAGGGTGACGCCAAAGCGATGTATTTGATCGGATCCATCCTGATGACAGACCCAACGACGCCCGTGGAGCGCGAACAAGGTCTCCAATGGATCCGTCGGGCCAGCGACGAGGGCCATGGCATGGCCTCCTATTTCCTGGGCACCGTCGAACTCAGGGGAACAGACGGCCCGCGCAATGTCGCGAGGGCAATGTCGCTGCTGAAGCAAGCCGCAGCAGAGGACGTCGCAGAGGCACATGGTCTACTCGGCAATCTCTATCACAGAGGCGAAGACGTTCCGCGACAGCCAAGACTAGGGACACGGCATCTCCGGATCGCTGCCGAAGCAGGTGAGGTCAACTCTATGTTCAGCCTGGGCGCGATGCTTCACCAGGGTCGTGGCGTGACCCGGAACCGAAACCAGGCGCGTCGCTACCTTGAGCTGGCCGGGGCCCAAGACCACCCGATGGCTCTGCACATGCTTGCGGTCATCTACGCGAACGGTCAGGGCGTTCCGCGCGACCTGGAGAAGGCGCGCAGTCTCGCTCAGCAATCGATCGACGCGGGGAATCCGAAGGCCGCCGACGTCTTTCGGCTGATCGAGCGAAAGCACGTACGTCCCGTTCGCAATTCACCCTCCGCTGAATAGATCGACCATCTTGACATCTGTGGTTGCCGCGCGCGCCCGGGTTCTGGCCCAGTTCCGCAGTTCCTTGATGCGCTCTTCATAGGTCTCGTAGAGCGGGACCGTCTCCTGGATCGCGTTCGCGAGGTCGTTGTCGGACAGATCGCGGTCCTCGGCGAAGGCCGTGTAGAGCCCCGCCGCAACGACCTGCTCGATTTCGGCGCCGGAAAGACGGATCGCCTGCTCGGCCAGTTCGGCCAGGGGAAACTGGGCGGGGTCGCGACCGCGTTGGCGAAGATGGATCGCGAAGATCTCGGCGCGTTCGTCTTCGCTCGGCAGATCGACGAAGAACAGGTCATCGAAGCGGCCGCGTCGAAGGAGTTCCGGCGGGAGCGCTGTGACGTCATTGGCGGTCGCCACGACGAAGACGGGCGCCTTCTTTTCGGCCATCCAGGTCAAGAACGAACCAAACACGCGACTGGCGTTCGGATCCGCACTCGTCGCCGAAAAGCCCTTCTCGATCTCGTCAATCCAGAGCACAACCGGCGCTAGCGATTCCGCGATGGCCGTCGCCTCGCGCATGGTGACCTCGGGGCTCTTGTTCGGGTCACCGAAAGCCGCACCGAGATCGAGTCGAACCAGGGGGAAATGCCACTCGCGTGCAACGGCCTTGGCGCAGAGCGATTTCCCGCAGCCCTGCACGCCTAGCAAGAGGAGGCCTCGAGGCGCGGGCAATCCGAAGTTCCTCGCCTCCTCGCCGAAGGCGCGCTTGCGTTCGCGCAACCAGTGTTTCAGCTCGCCAAGGCCTCCGACGGCATCGAGATCGAAGTCCGCATCGTGAAAGCTGAGCGCCGGCGTGCGGCGCAGGGCCTTGCGTTTTTCGCTCACGACGTGGGACACCGCGATCGCGTTGACCGCACCGGCCTCCATCCATGCCTTTCGAAATACGCGAACCGCTTCGGAACCCGTGAGTCCGAGGGCTGCGCGCACGCACTCTTCGAGCGCCTGCTCGTCGACCTTGGCGTCGTTGGCGGATTCGACGACCCGGGCGAACAGCCGGCCGAGGTCGAGTTCCGTCGGCAACGGAAGGGAGACATGGGCCGCATCCCGTTCCAGTTCGATCGGTAGATTCAAGGCCGGCGAGATAAACACCACCGTCTGCCGCTGTTGGGCCAGGCGCGGAAGCGAATCGCGCAGACGCCGAACCGCCGTGGCATCGCCGAGTACGGTGTGGGCGTCGAGAATCACCAGCAACGCCGACCCTTCCAGATCGGCCGCACGAACCAGGCCCATATCGAGACTTCCGGCGCCGTCGCCAGAACCGCCCCAGCCGCCAGCCAACGACCAGACGTGGACCGCACGTTCGTTCTTGCCCGCAACGCGCTCGAGCAATTTCAGCGCGCGTTCCTCTTCGAAGCTCTCGATCCCGATCATCCGGTAGCCCGACCGAAGCAGCAGCCCCAGTTCGCGCTCGCAGGCCGCGCTCATTGCGCGTCCGCGGTTAGCCGCACCACTTCTTCGAAGGTGGTTTGGCCGTCGGCCAACTTGCGAATCGCCGCCTCGCGCAGACTCTCCATGCCTTCGACGCGAGCCGCGTGGGCGATCTCACCGGCGTCCTTGCCTTCGTTGATCAAGGTGCGAACGCGCCTTCCCACCTCGAGCATCTCGAAGACCCCGGTCCGTCCGTAGAGGCCGGTTTGTCGGCACTCGATGCAACCCTCGCCCCAGCGGGCCTTCAGCAACTCGCGTCGCTCCATCGGAACCTTCAGACCGAGCGCGCTCACTTGGGCCGCCGAGAGGGTTCCGTCGACGCCGCAGTGGGGACAAATCATCCGCACCAGCCGCTGCGCAACGACACCGCGCAGCACGCTCGACAACAGGAACGGCTCCACGCCGAGTTCCGTGAGTCGGGTGATGGCACCCGCGGCGTCGCGCGTGTGAACCGTCGAGAAAACAAGGTGGCCGGTGAGCGCGGACTGGACCGCCATCTGCGCGGTCTCCTTGTCGCGAATCTCGCCAACCATGATGATGTCCGGGTCCTGGCGCAGCATGGCACGCAAGGCCGTCGCGAACGTGACGTCGACCTGACGCTGCACCTGCACCTGGCAGAACCGCGAGTCGACCATCTCGATCGGGTCCTCGACCGTGGTGATGTTGATCTCAGGGCCCGCGAGGTAGCGAAGCGTCGAGTAGAGCGTGGTCGTCTTGCCCGAACCCGTCGGCCCGGTGACCAGTACGAGCCCACTCGGCGAAGTAATCCAGCCCTCGTACTTCTCGCGGTCGTCGCGGTGGAAGCCGAGATCAGTCACGTCCGTCATCAACACATTCGGATCGAAGATCCGGATCACCACCTTCTCGCCGAATGCGCTCATCAGCGAGGAGACGCGCAGTTCGACTTCGCGATCGGCGCGGTAAGTCTTGATGCGCCCGTCCTGGGGACGGCGGCGCTCGGCGATGTCCATGTGCGCGAGCACTTTGATGCGCGAGGTCACCGCTGAGTGAACCCCGATGGGAATGCGCTCGATGTCGTGCAGGATGCCGTCGATGCGGAATCGGATGACCGCTTCCTGCTCGCGCGGTTCGAGATGGATATCCGAGGCACGCTGGTCGAAGGCGTAGTTCAGCAGGTAGTCGACGGCGGTAATCACGTGCTCGTCTTCGGACGAGGACAGTTCTTCGTTGCTGCGCAGCTCGACGAATGGCGCTAGCGCTTCCGAGCGGCCTTCGCCGAGCGTCTCGTTCGCGGCGCTGACACTCGACCGGAAGCCGTAGACGCGATCGATGATCGCGAGAATGTCACGCTTCGAGCAGACGACGTATTCGATCGGCGCTTGGATCAGTGTGCCGAGTGATTCGCGCAACGCCGAGTCATACGGATCTGTCACGGCGAGGTGCAACGTATCGCCGTCGCGGCCGATCGGAATCACCGCATGCCGACGTGCGAACGGGCGTGAGAGGGTTCGCGTCACCAACTCGCCATCCACGCTCAGCGGATCGATCTTGAGATACGGCAGGTCGGCGGCTTCCGCGATCACCTGGGCGATCGCATCTTCGTCCACCTCACGCTTCGGGTTCTGCGAATCGTACAGATGCGCCGCAGAGATGATCTCCGCCGGCGCGACTTCATAGCGGGCGGCCGCCTGCGAGCGAACCGAGCCGACGCGATCCTTCAGGACCTGGCTCGATAGCGTCTTCGCCCGTGCGGCGACGTCACTCGCCTTCTCCACGGGAATTCGTTCCGCCCTCACGAGTTTTTCGAGGATCTCCTCGAGGCTGAGGGGCGGGCGCATTTCATTGTCGGAAACAGGCTTTTTCATCGGGAAACCCATCGGCGCAGCGGGCGTCCGCCTTGAGGAAGGGATTCCCAACGTGATCCCGGACACTTGCGCGCATTCATTGCCGCCGCGTGTGCGGTCGGCCTACCCTGGCGCGATGACGAACCGTCCTCCCCGCTTCGGTGTAACGCTTCCCCAGATCAAACGATCGTGGCAAGAGGCCCGCGCCGCCGCCGAGTGTTTCGACGCGCTCGGCTACGACTCCGTCTGGGTGTGCGACCACTTGTACGGCGTTCCGGCGCCCCAGCTGCCGATTCTCGAAGCGTGGACGGAGCTCGCTGCAATCGCCGCGGTCACCGACAACGTGCGACTCGGTACGCTTGTAACTCCTCCGTTCTTCCGGAACCCGGCCGTCCTCGCCAAGCAGATCGCCACCGTCGACGCGATCGCACCCGGCCGAACGTTCCCTGGTCTCGGCGCCGGCTGGTTCGAAGCCGAGTTCACCAGCCATGGCTGTGATTTCCCGTCGACGCGCGAACGGTTACGCGCCCTCGAGGAATCGATCCTGATCATGAAATCGATGTGGACCGAAGAGCAGACCACCTTCTCGGGCACGCATTGCTCGGTGAAGGACGTGTTCTGCGAGCCGAAACCTGCGACGCCGCCTCCGATCCTGGTCGGAGGCAGTGGCGAGAAGGTCCTGATGGGCATCGCCGCGCGTCATGCCGACTGCTGGAATAACATGGCCGTCACCCAGGGCCAATTGCCGGAAAAGGCCGCCGCCTTCAAGCGACGCTGCGAAGAAGTCGGCCGCGATCCGGCGGAAGTCGAGATCTCACAGCAGTGCACGATCGTGATCGCCGAGGACGAAGACACAGCCAAGACCGCGCTCGCGAAGGCACACAAGGTGTACGGTGGACACATGGGCGCCGGCCTCGAGGCCCACGGCATTTGGGGTCACCCCGAACGCGTGATCGACGGCATCGAGCGTCACCGGGATCACGGGGTCTCGCTCTTCGTGATCGAGTTCTTTGGACGCGACACCCGGGAGCCAGCCCAGCTCTTCGCCGAAACCGTGATGAAGCACTACGCCTAACGAGGCCCTGCACAGGTAGGGTCGCAACCGCTGCAGGTCTTGAGAAATGGTGAGCCTTCGCGCGCCTGGGCCGCCGGAAGGCTTTGGATGGGGGTGGCGGGACCGCGTGGTAGGCGTGGCTTCTCTCGAAGAGAGTTTCAGCGGGCGCGGGCCGGTCGAACGGTGTCTCGCGATCGGTTGGTCGATTCTGGTAGATGTGATTCATAACCTCGCTATAATCAACACTATGCGGCGTAGAAATGTAGGCATTCAACTTGAGCTCCATCACTCGGGTTGGGGTGGGAAGCGTGTGGGCGCTGGACGAAAGTTGGAACCGGGATCCGGCGTGCCGCATCTCTGCCGCTCGGGGCTCGCTTCGCGCTATCCGTGTCATGTCACGCTCAAGGTCCGCGATGACGTGCCGTCGCTTCGCACCGTGAAGCTTGTGAATGAACTCGAGCGGTCCTGGGCGAAGGCCTGTGATCGCGGGACATTTCGGCTAGCCCATTACTCGATCCAAGCCGATCACGTGCACTTGATCGTTGAAGCCAAGGATGCCGATGCGCTCGGACGCGGGATGAACGCGCTCGGTGCACGGTTGGCTCGGGCGGTGAACCGGGTCTTCTCGCGAAGAGGGCCGGTCTTGAAGGACCGGTATCACCACGTCGTGCTGAAGACACCGACGCAGGTTCGGAATGCGCTTCGCTACGTGCTGCTGAACGCCAAGCGGCACCTGAAGCGAAGAACCCGCGAGACCCAGATCGACCCAGCCTCCTCCGGCCGCTGGTTTGACGGCTGGAAGCGGGGAAGCGCCAAGCTCATTGCAGCGGCACGCGGTCGTCCTGGCGCCCTCGCCATTGCAGCCCCACACACCTGGCTCCTTGCGGAAGGGTGGAGGAAGGCCGGTCCCCGCCTCGACCCCGCCGCCGCACCCGGCTAGCCCGATCAACAACTCAGAACTGCGCCGCCGCTCCACAGCAACCGCTCGGCGCTGCCCTGCCCCCAGCACCGCTAGCCGGCTCACACCCAGCCGGCGACGCACCATCAAGACCCTTCAGGCCCATGGATGCTGGGTGGACGCGACGCCTCTCGCCAAGTGCGGTTCCGGCTAGGTCGTCCTAGATGAGATCCCGGCGAGGGCGTGCAGCAACCGGGCCGCGACGTTGAGATCCCACGTCTGGCCCCCAACGCCTGGGACGACTTCACAAAGATCGAAGGCCAGGATCTGGCGGCCGCTATCCATGACGAGTTCGAGCAAGCGGAGCGCTTGATCGAACTCGAGCCCTCCCGGCACCGGCGTCCCAGTATGAGGACAGAACCGTGGATCCAGGCCATCCACGTCGAATGAGACGTAGACCTGATTCGGCAGGGCCGCGACGATCTCGGCACAGACGTCGTCCCACGGGCGGCCTGCGAATCCAGCGCGCTTCAACTGATCGTCATAGAACGTGCGAACGCGCTCGTCCTTCACGGCGCGCTCCAGCTCGTTAACGGAGTAGTCCCTCACTCCAACAGCGACAAGATCCGAAACCTCGGGAACCGATTCCAGGACGTTGTGCATGATCGAGGCGTGTGAATGCTCGTACCCCTCGTAGGCAACCCGAAGATCGTGGTGTGCATCGATGTGTAGGATCCCGAAAGATTCGACCGAGGTACCGACTGCCCGGATCGCGCCCAGAGGGGCGGAGTGGTCGCCGCCTAACACACCGACGCGGCGCCCTGCCTCGAGATGGGCCGCGGCTTCCGCAAACAACGCTTCGTTCAGCTGCGCACTCGCCGCATTCACCGCCGCAACATCTCGCCGCTGGGCCGCGTCGCAGGCTTCTGCGTTCAGCCCGACCCAGTCCTGGCGCAGCGACGCCAGCGCCACCTCGGGACCGACATTGCGACCCAGACGCGCGTCATAGAGATCGATCTGGTGGGAGGCCGCGACGATGCCCTCTGGAGTGGACGCCGTGCCCCGCCCGTAGGACACGGTCGGCTCCCACGGCACGCCGAGAATGACCACGGCCGCATCCTCGGGCGCGGTGTCGAAGCCGAACAAACCGGAGTCCGGATCGGCCGGGGCATCCCAGTCGATCGGGTCCGCTCCGTCGCTCATCGCGAGCGCAGCGCCTTGGCCATACGACCGAGCGCTTCCTCCAAAATCGCGCGCGAGGTCGAGAAGTTCAGCCGCACGAAACCTTCGCCCTGGGGCCCGAAGCTCGGACCGTCGCTGAGACCCACCCGAGCGTGCTCGAGAAAGAACGGTCCCGGCGATGCGGGAAGTTCGAGTTCACGGCAATCCATCCACGCGAGATAGGTCGCTTCGGGTGGCGTGTGTCGCACGCCGGGCATTTCGCTCCGCACGAATTCCGCAACGAAATCGCGATTCGCCTGAAGGTAGGCGCGCACCTCGAGAAGCCACGGGTCGGAGTGCCGCCAGGCGGCGTCGCTCGCCATGATGCCGAGACTGTTCATTCCGCCGCGGAGGTGGCGCGGGAACTCGAGGAAGCGTTGGCGAACCTTGGCACTGCCGAATACTGCGACGGCCAACCGCAAACCCGCGATGTTGAACGCCTTCGACGCAGAGGTCAGCGTGATCGTGCGCTCCGCCATCTCTGGCGAGAGCGACGCGATGGGAATATGCCGCGCACCCTCGTACACGAGCTCTTGGTGAATCTCATCGGAGACGACCAGCAGATCGTGCTCGATCGCGATCTCGGCGATGGCCTCGAGTTCCCGTCGACGGAGGACCCGTCCCGTCGGATTGTGCGGGTTGCAAAATAGCAAGAGCTTCGATCGCTGGGCTTGCTCGCGCAGCAGATCGAGGTCGAGCTGGTAGGACACCTCGGCTTCGCGGAGCGCGTTGTCTTCGAGACGCCGGCCTAACTTCTCGACCGTACTGACGAAGGGCGGATAGATGGGCCGTTGCACGATCACGCCGTCACCCGGCTCGGAGAACTGCTGGACCGCTACATACATGCCCTGGATCACTTCGGTCATCAGCTCGATCCGTCCGGGCTCGATGTCCCAGCCGTACAGACGCTGCATCCGGTCGGCGAAGAGCCCCGGCAAGGCTGTCGGCTGCGGATGCCACGGGTAACCCAGATCGCCGACCGCCAGCGCATGCCCCAGACGACGCCGAATCGGATCGGCGATCTCGAAATCCATGTCGGCCACCCAAAGCGGCAGGACGTCGTCCGGATACTGCTGCCATTTCTCACCGCTGCGGTGCCGCATGACGGCTGGGTCGAGGCCCTCAAAGTGGGCCGGCCCGTTGCGCAGCGCGGGTTCGAGCCGGTCGAGGGCGGCAACGAACGCCGCCGGATCGATGTCGGGGATGTTCCCAGCGCCTAGCAGAGCGGATGTGTGGGTCCGCAGCTCTGCCAGGGACCAATCGATCGAATCCGGGCCGCGCGGAATCGGTGAGATTTCGTCGCGGCCGGCGGGGTCGGCGTGCCAGTGCGCGTCTCGCAGGAAGCAGTCGAACCGCAAACGCTCTGAACCGGTCGCGGTTTCGCACACGCGCAGCGTCGGGCCACCGTCCGCACCGGGGGCGCGATGGTCTACCTCGATCCGAACCGATCCGACGATCTCGTGCGCTGTGACAGCCATCGCGGGAGCATAGCCACCCGTCACCACGCGCCCGACCGCCGTGGCCCGACTGCGAACCCCTATCTCCAGCTCGAACGGTGTCCACGCGACGAGGCCCGACGCGTCCTATCCTCGAACCATGGCTCCGGACGGCGCGCTCAACTTCCCACCCGACTACCACGCGGCACGCGAGGCCTTCCGCCAGGCAGCGCGTGCGGTCCGTTGTCGCCTGACGGGACATTCCCTATCGACCCGTGCACAGGACGGCAGCGAGCTGACGCTCGACGTCGCCTACTACGGGCCCGACGCACCCGCTTCGGTCCTTGCGGTGAGTTCGGGCATACACGGCGTCGAAGGCTTCGCCGGAAGCGCCATCCAGCACGGATTTCTGACCCACTCCTTCGATCCGGCCCGCTTTCCCAAGCGCGTGGGGTTGCTGCTGCTCCACGCCGTCAATCCCTACGGCTTCGCCCAGCTGCGTCGAGTCAATGAATCCAACGTCGACCTGAACCGGAACTTCGTGGCCCATCCGGACGGCCACCAGGAGAACCCCGGCTACGAGGAACTCTACGACGTCATCAACCCACCGGATCTCGATCCCGAAACGGAAACGGCATGCAACGCGCGAATCCGGAAATACACGGAAACCCACGGGCGCGCGCGCATGCAGGAGGCATTGACCCGCGGGCAGTACCGCTTCGCCGAGGGGGTCCAGTTCGGCGGCACCCGCGTCGAAGAATCGACCCACGCGCTGGAGACTCTCGCGGAGGAGCAGACGCGGGGCGCCGAGGAGATTCTCTGGATCGATCTTCACACAGGGCTTGGCAGCGAGGGCGCGCTCGAGTTGATCAGCGAATACCCGGCCGAGGATCCGGCCTTCATGCGCAGCCGCGCCTGGTTCGGCGAGCAAGCGCGCAGCACCCTGGCCGGCGATTCGGTCTCGGTTCCGCTTTGTGGTGTGATCGAAGAAGGCCTCGAGCGCGCACTTCCGGGCCGCACTCTCACCCCGCTGACCGCGGAGTTCGGAACCTACGATTCGGGACGGGTGTTCTGGGCCATGCGTGCCGACAACTGGCTCCACCACCATGGTGAACTCGACTCCGCAAAGGGACGCGCCATTCAAGAGGAGCTGGTCGAGGTGTTCGCCCCGGCAAATCCGTCTTGGCGGCGCGAAATCGTGACCCAGGGCACGGCGCTGCTGAGGACTGCCGCCCAGGCGTTGGGCGCCGGGTAGCGCAGCCACTCAGCCAGAGCCCAAGCGGCGACATCAGCGGCGATTTCCCTTCTGCGTCGCTAGTTTCCAGCGGATTCGGGCGCTCTTCGGTCCGTTTGCGGCGCCTCCGCGCCAACGCCAAGACGCCCGTGTGGCGCCCCAAAACAGCCCCAAGCCGGGGCGGAGTCCATGTCTCGGTCCGAGCCCACTATCAAGCCTCCCGCGTCCTTCGAGACGGTGGACCCCAAGGCGCTCCCGCGACACTTCGATGCGGGGGAAGCCGAGACCCGTTGGCATCAAGCCTGGCAGGACGCGGAGATCTACCAATGGGATTCCGACAGGCCTCGGAACGAGACCTTCGTCGTCGACACGCCGCCGCCCACCGCCTCGGGTTCGCTCCACATCGGCCACGTGTTCTCGTACTCGCACACCGACATGTTGGTCCGCTACCAGCGGATGACCGGACGCAACATCTTCTACCCGCTCGGCTGGGACGACAATGGCGTCCCCACCGAACGTCGGGTGCAGAATCTGTTTCACGTTCGCTGCGACCCCACCCTGCCGCACGACCCCTCGCTTAACATCGAGCCTGCCAGTGCCAAGATTCGCAAGAAGCCACCCCAGGTCGTTTCGCGCCGGAACTTCCTGGATCTTTGCGCGCGGGTGACCGAGGAGGACGAGAAGGCGTTCCTGGAGTTGTTCCAGCGGGTCGGCCTCTCCGTCGATCGGCGTACCGAGTACGCCACGATCGATGCGCGCTGCCGCACCCTCGCCCAGCGCTCGTTCCTCGATCTCTACGAGAAGGGTCACGCCTACACCCTCGAAGCGCCCTTCATGTGGGACGTCGATTTCCAGATGGCGTTGGCGCAAGCCGATATCGAAGACAAGGAGCGACCGGGCGCCTTTCACGACATCGAGTTCGCCGTCGAGGGAAGCGACCAAGCCTTCGTGATCTCGACGACGCGGCCCGAACTGTTGCCCGCCTGCGTCGGCGTCACCGCACATCCCGACGACGAACGTTTCCAGCCGCTCTTCGGCAAACGTGCGATCACCCCGCTGTTCCGCGCTCCGGTTCCGATCTTCCCGAGTGACAGAGCCGACCCCGAGAAGGGCACCGGCATCCTGATGGTGTGTACCTTCGGCGATCAGACCGACGTCGAATGGTGGCGCGAGCAAGGCCTGGTACTTCGTCAGATTCTCGGCAAGAACGGGCGCCTGTTGCCGATTCGATTTGGCGAGGGCGAATTCGAAAGCCTCGAAGTGGAGCAAGCCAACACGCTCTACGCCGAACTCGAAGGCAAGCGCGTCCCCCAGGCGCGCAAGCGCATCGTCGAGTTGCTGGCGGACCCCTCGGGTTCGGCCACCGGAAATGGCGCGCCGCTCCAGGCGGAGCCCCGATCGATCGAACATTCGGTGAAGTTCTACGAGAAGGGAGACAACCCGCTCGAGATCCTGCCGAGCCGACAGTGGTTCATTCGCTTGCTCGACAAGAAGGCCGCGCTGCTCGAGAAGGGCAGTGAAATCGCCTGGCACCCGCCGCACATGGGGCATCGCTTCCGCGACTGGACCGAGAATCTGTCGCTCGATTGGTGCATCAGCCGACAACGCTATTTCGGTGTGCCTATTCCGGTCTGGTATCCGCTCGACGCCCAGGCTCAGCCCGACTACGAGAACCCGATTGTGGCGACTCCCGAGCAGATGCCGGTCGATCCGATGACCGAGCTTCCGAACGGGTACGAAGAATCCCAGCGCGGCCAGCCGAACGGCTTCGCCGGCGAGGCCGACATCTTCGATACGTGGTTCACGAGTTCGCTCACGCCCCAGATTGGCAGTGGCTGGGTTCTCGACCCCGCGCGGCACAAGAAGCTCTTCCCTGCCGACGTTCGTCCGCAAAGCCACGAGATCATTCGCACCTGGGCCTTCTACACGATCGCGAAGGCCATGCTGCACGAGGACAAGGTGCCCTGGCACCACGTGACGATCTCGGGTTGGATCCTCGATCCCGACCGCAAGAAGATGTCGAAGAGCCTCGGCAATGTGGTGACGCCGATGCCCTTGCTCGAACAGTTCTCGGCAGACGCGGTTCGGTACTGGGCGGCCAATGCGCGGCTCGGCGTCGATACGGCCCTCGACGAGAGCGTCTTCAAGGTCGGCAAACGCTTGATCACGAAGCTCTGGAACGCCAGCAAGTTCGTGCTCTCCCAGGAAGGAACGCCAGGGCCCATCACCAACGAGCTCGATCGCGCCTTCCTCGCGGACCTCGAACAGTTGGTCGAACGCGTGACGAAGGATTTCGAAGCCTTCGACTTCGCCCGCGCGATGCAGGACACGGAGCAATTCTTCTGGACGCGCTTCACCGATACCTACCTCGAACTCGCGAAGGCGCGGGCACGAGACGACGCCGACCCGGATGGACGGCGTTCAGCGGTGACCACACTTCGCTTCGGGCTGAAGACGTTGCTGCGGTTGTTCGCCCCCTTCCTTCCGTACGTGACCGAGGAGATCTGGGCATGGGTGTTCGCCGCCGAAACGAACAGCCCGTTCATTCACACGGCGGCCTGGCCGTCGGCCGAGGAGTTCTCCGAGATCGCGCCACCGGCGGAAGCCCTTTCGTTCGATATCGCCATCGCCGCGCTTGCCGCCATCAACAAAGCCAAGGCCGACGCCGAGGTTTCAGTCGGCCGTGAGGTCGAGCGGCTCGTGATCGTCGCAGGCAGTGAGACCCTCGGGCGACTCCGACCGGTCCTCGGCGACGTACTGTTGGCAGCCCGCTGTAACGGGCATGAACTCATGTCCGCGGACCACGTGGACGAAGGGACCTTCCAAGTTCGGGACGCGACCTTCGTGCCGCGATCCGAGGCGGGTTAGGCGGGACCATCATGCGCAATACGATCGAGAGCGTAGGAGCCTCATCTCAACAGCTCGTCCTCGAGCTGGGCCGCGTTGCCACCTTCGGCGTCCGCATCCTGGGCGCGCTCGTACGGCCGCCCTACCGGATCCGCCGCCTGATCTACGAGATCTATGATGTCGGCGTTCTGTCCCTGCCGATCATCTGCGCTTCCGCCCTGGTGGTGGGTGCCGTGCTCGGCCTCCAGCTCCACATCGTGCTCGCTGCCTTCGGCGCAGAATCGAGCCTCGGCCAAGTGGTTGGCCTCACCTTGATTCGCGAACTCGGCCCGGTCCTGACCGGTCTACTGGTGGCGGGCCGCGCAGGCTCGGCGATGGCTGCCGAGATCGGCGTGATGAACTCCACCGAACAACTCGATGGCATGAAGACCCTGGCCATGGATCCGATGCACTACGTGGTCGGCCCGAAGGCGTTGGCCATGTTGCTCTCGGTGCCGCTCCTCGGGTGTTTGTTCATCGCATTCGCAATTGGCGGTGCCTGGGGCGTCGCCGTCGAACTGCGCGGCATGGACTCGGGTGTCTTTCTGTCTGGCCTCGAAAGCAACGTCGTGTTCGAGACCGATGTCCTCGGCAGCCTGCTGAAGGACGTCGTCTTCGCCGGCATCATCGGCCTGGTCGCGACCTTCCGCGGTTTCACAAGCGGCAGATCCGCCGCCGACGTGGGCCGCGCAACGACTTCGACTGTGGTGACCGCTTCCGTCTGGATTCTCCTGGCCGATTTCGTCGTCACCGCCACCTGGGGCTTCTAGGTCCGACCGTTTCTCTTGTACCCGCTCCGGCATCGGAGCATCCAATTCCGGAGATGCCATGCAAAGCACACCGCTTCGAGACTTCATCGTGGGCCTCTTCGTCCTGGCCGGCCTCGCCGCGGTGGGATACCTGGCGATTCAACTGGGGGGCGCCTCCTATGGAGGCCAGGCCGGAATGGAACTGCACGCCAACTTCACCGAGATCGGCGGCCTCAGCGAGCGTTCGCCGGTCACGATCTCGGGTGTCCGAATCGGGCAGGTCAAGCGGATCGTACTGTCGGCCGACCTGGATGCCGAGGTGATCATGGATGTCGATCCCGAAATCGAACTTCCCGTGGATACGGCCGCTGCGATTCGAACATCGGGCCTGCTCGGTGACCAGTTCGTAGCGCTCGAGCCGGGTGCCGAGGACGAACTATTGAAGTCTGGCGATACGCTTGGATTCACCGAGAATGCATTGAACATCGAGAAGCTCGTGGGCGGTCTCGTCCACGGTGCCGATCTCGGTGGCGAATAACGACGGGGGAGAATGATGATGGTTCGAATCTTCGCGATGGGGGTGGCCCTGCTCACCGTGGCTCTCGCTCTGCCAGCCGCCGCCGACGAGAACGAGGATCCCTGGCGTGGCTTGAACGAAGGCACGCACGCGTTCAACGACGGCGTCGATCGCTTCGTGCTGGAACCGGTCGCCAAGGGCTACGACTATGTCGTTCCCGAAGTGGTGCAGACGGGTGTCGGCAACTTCTTCGAGAATCTGCTGGTTCCCCGCACAGTGCTGAATGACCTGCTCCAGGGCGATTTCCGCGTTGCCGTCCGCCACACCGGCCGCTTTCTGGTGAATACAACCGTAGGGGTCGTCGGTCTCATAGATGTGGGCACAGACATCGGCATGGAACACGATCCCGAGGATTTCGGGCAGACCCTGGGACGCTGGGGCGTTGGTCCGGGCCCTTACCTGGTCCTGCCGCTGCTCGGCCCCTCAACGGTGCGCGACACCGTGGCGCTGCCACTCGATTACGCGTCCAACCCCTCCTTCTGGGTGGACGAGGGCGTGATCACGGCCGGTGCGACTGCGCTGAGCATTACGAACCTGCGTGCGGGCGCGCTTGAAGAAGTGGCCGAAAACAAGAAGTCGGCCGTCAACTACTACGTCTTCCTGCGAGACGCCTTCCTTCAGAACCGCGCCAAGAACGTGGCGGAAGGTGCCGTGGAAACGGACGAAGATCTCTACGACACGGACGATTACTAGGAACCCGATCATGCGCTTGACGTTTTCTCTCTTCCTGTTCTTCACGCTTTTGGCACCGCTTTCCGCGAGCGCCGAACCCACCGCCGAGGCGCGCGCAGCCATCGACGCGACAGTCGGCGCGGTGCTCGACGTGCTCGGAAACGAAGCACTCCCCTACGACGAAAAGCGCGCCAAGATCGAGGCCATCGCCCTCGAACGCTTCGATTTCGAAACGATGGCGAAGCTCGTGTTGAAACGGGACTGGCGCAAATTCTCAGACCAGGAGAAGACCGAATTCGTCGAGGTGTTCCGCACCTACCTCGCAACCAGCTATGGCAACCGCATCACCCGCTACAACCAGGAAGCGATCGAGATGACGGGTGAGCGCCTCGAGCAGCGCGGAGACGTCACGGTCGCAACGGAGATCAAGGGTGGCAGCGCCGACGGTATCGAGATCAGCTATCGGGTCCGGCACCGCGTGGATCAGTGGCGCATCATTGATGTCGTCATCGAGGGCATCAGCCTGGTGTCGAACTTCCGCTCTCAGTTCTCAGACGTACTGCGCCAGGGCGGTCCCCAAGAGCTTCTGGCTCGCCTTCGGCAGAAGAACGACGAGGCCGCCGCGGCCGATGCTGCTGCACGGCTCGAAGCCGATGCTTCAACTGAGACAGAAGTCAGCGCGCCAGGCCAGCCGGTCCTGACCGACTAACGGCTCCGAACCTTTGAGCTAGCGAGGCCCTGCACAGTTGGCGCCACAGCCATCCATCCAGACTCCTCGAGCATCGAATGGTCTTGAGGGTTGCGTGGCTAGGCTGGCCTCCGCGAACTTGCGGTGCTGGGCGCAAGGCTGCGCCGGGCGGTTGCGAGGGGAGCGGCGTTGAGGTTCTCAGCGGTCGATCGATCTAGCCAGGCGCGGCGGCGGGGTCGAGGCGGGGACCGGCCTTCCTCCGCCCTTCGGCAAGGAGCCAGGTATGCGGGATTGCGACGGCCAGTGCGCCGGGACGGCCACGTGCTGTAGCGATGAGCTTGGCGCTTCCCCGCTTCCAGCCGTCGAACCAGCGACCTGAGGAGGCCGGGTCGATCAGCGCCTCGCGGGTACTTCGCTTCATGTGCCGCCTGGCGTTGAGCAGCACGTAGCGAAGCGCGTTCCGCACCTGGGTCGGCGTCTTCAAGACGACGTGGTGATACCGATCTTTCAGGACCGGCCCTTTCCTCGAGAAAACCCGGTTCACCGCCCGCGCAAGCCGCGCACCGAGCGCGTTCATCCCGCGTCCCAGGGCGTCCGCGTCCTTGGCTTCCACGATCAAGTGCACGTGATTGGCCTGGATCGAGTAGTGGGCGAGCCGGAAGGTCCCGCGATCACACGCCTTCGCCCAGGACCGCTCGAGTTCATTCACGAGCTGGATGGTGCGAAGCGACGGCACATCGTCGCGAACCTTGAGGGTGAGGTGACAGGGATAGCGAGCGGCAAGGCCCGAACGGCAGAGATGCGGCACGCCAGACCCCTGCTCAGGCTTTCGTCCAGCCCCGGCAGCAATGTTTTGAATTGCATCAACCGAAATCGATAAACCGGCCTCCGGACATCGTGCGATCACCCAGGCCCACTAAAACACTCCTCGAGTGAAGCCAGGCCTAGCAAGACTGTCCCACCACCCCCATCAAGAGCCCTCCGGCGACCGAGGCCGCGAGTGCCTCAAGGGTGCGCGCGCCACCCGCGCGTGGGGTACTACGACGTTGCCTGTGTAGACCTCCCTAAGAGAGCTCTGGCCGGTACTCGGGATGAGCCACCAACCAGTCGGACATCGCCCGCATGGAGCTTTCGTTCTGCCGGTTGATGAAGCGGTAGATGGGGCCCTCGAACCAGCGCCAGGGAACCGCCGTCAGCTGGTAGCGCTCCTCGAAGTGGAGCCGCGACGTGCCGCCGGGCCGCGACTCCAATCGAACACGTCCCGTCTGATCGTTACCGGGCGATCGCGAGATCATCGTGTAGGTGTAGCCTCGTGCCGGCTCGACATCGGTCACCAACTCGAGGGCACTCCCCTCCCGTCCGAGCGGCATCTTGTAGATCACTCGACGCAGCAGGCCGCTACCGGTTTCGTCGCCGCGATGAAGCACGTCGACCCGCTTCACCATCGGCGCATATTCGGTCCAGCGTTCGTAGTCCTGCATCAACGCCCAGATGCGCTCGGGCGGGTGCGGGAGATCGAGGTGGTAGCGGTGTTCCTGCATAGGCGAGCGCTAGGACCGATCCGGCTTCATCACCGCGAGCGCGCCGCGTAGGCGATCCTCGTGGCTTCCGACGTCGGCCCCCGGAATCATGGCCTCACCCATCGGATCACATGCCACGCGGTGTGGGCCGGCGTCGTCCAGGATCGCGGACACGACCTTGCGCGCCGCGTCCTCGACAGAAGTCTTCATCCCCTCCGATGCCTTGCGCCCCGCGAGTGCCCATTCAGCGAGCGCTTCGTAGCCTTGGCATTCGGCGGCTTCAGGTAGCCGATCAGATCCAGAAAGCATGTCGGTGTCGATCGGCCCGGGCATCACCTCAACCACGCGAACGCCGAACGGAGCCAACTCGGCCTGAAGCGATTCGCCATAGGCCTGGACGGCGGCCTTGCTAGCGCGATAGACCGCGTAGAACGGCATCGGGAATAGCAAGGAGGCCGACGTTATGTTGCAGATCACCGACCGTGGATGGCGCTTCAAGAGTGGCAATGACTGACGCACGGTCTCGACCAGACCGAACAAGTTGGTCTCGAAGACGCGCCGCCAGGCTTCCGGCGCGGTGTGTTCAGCGGGAAGGTAGGCGGTCTCGATCCCCGCGTTGTTGACGAGCACCTGCAGGTTGTCGGGGACCGTGATCGATGCGGGGTGATCGAGGTCGAGCCGCTCGACCCGCAGCCGGCCACCTTCGGCGGCGGCCTGCTCGAATAGGGCCAAGCCGTCCGCAGGCTCTCGCATCGTGGCGACGACCTCGAGACCCTGGCGCGAGAGCTCCAGGGCCACGGCCCGCCCGAGGCCACGGCTTGCGCCCGTCACCAGCGCCGAGCCGGTGATCTTCACGTTAGTCCAACCCGTAGATCCGTCGCACGTTCTCACCCAGCACCTTGGCGCGAGTATCGGCGCTGAGGGGTGCGACGAACTGTTCGAGTGCGTTCACCCAGGTGCCCGGATGATCTGGGTGAGGGTAGTCGGTCGCCCACATGAACCGATCCGCGCCCACGTGATCGATCATGAGCGGGGCCGCCGTCTCGTCGGGATCTCCAGAGATGAAACACTGGCGTTCGAAATAGAGACTCGGCTTTTCCTTCAGCGGAATCACCGCGCGCGAAGCGGTATCAAAGATGGCGTCCATCCGATCCAGGAACGCGCCCACCCAACCGCAGCCGGATTCGAGGACACCGAGCCGTAGTTTGGGAAAGCGCTCGACGGTTCCGAGCGCGAAGAAGGAGAGGAATGCCTGCTGCATCCCCTGGCGCAGCATCACGTTGTAGAAGAACGGTGATTCCTTGCGCAGGCCCTGGAAGCGAACCGGCGTCGCCCAGTCCGGTTCGAAAGTCGGATGGATCGCCAGTGGAACGCCGAGCTCACTGGCCTTCCGGAAGAGCGCGTCGTGATCGGGGTGACCATGGGCGCGCTTCGTGTGCGTGAACGGGCAGACGAAACCACCGCGACAACCATCAGCCACCGCGCGCTCGAGCTCCGCCGCACTTCCTTCCGGATCCAACAGCGTGAGATGCGCGATCGGCACCAACCGGCCGCGCGAATCGCGGCAGAAGTCCGCGATCCAGCGATTGTATGCCCGTTGATAGGCGAGGCTCAGTTCGGGATCTTCGAGCTCGCATTCCCATAGCAACCCGATGGTCGGGTAGAGCACTGTGGCGTCCAGATTCTCCTGGTCGAGCAGCGCGACCCGCTCCGCCGCGTCGCCCGCGCCGAAGGGAATGTGATCCATGTAGAGCCGATCAGGCCCGGGCCGCGCATTCTCTTCGCCCATCGCACCCATCAAACCAATCGAGCCGCGGTTCGTCCGCTCGGACGGTTTGCCGTCGATCTCGAGATATTCGAGCCCGTTCGAGTCGAGCTTGATCCGCATCGCGCGGGTTCGATAGCGCTCCTCCAGGTAGTCCTCCCAGAGCGAGGCCGGTTCGAGTACATGACCGTCCGCATCGACGGTGCCGTCATGGGGAAAGCGCAGAATCTCGTAGGGCATGGCGTCCCGAACGTAGCGCGCTCAGCCCTCGGAACGCGCCGCCCAGCTCGACGCCGTGAACGTCGTCATCGCGAACGCGTGGATCTCGCTGTTCATCAGCTCGCCCAATACCCCGAACACCACCCGCTGCGCCGCCACGCGAGAAAGCCCCTCAAATTGCTCGGATACGATGACAGCCCGAAAGTGCCCGCCACCCGACTTCGCCCCCTCGTGCCCCGCATGCAGATGCGACTCGTCCTCCACCTCCACGTGGGAAGCTACAAGTCCATCCCGCAGCACCTCGGCGATCCGCTCAGCTCTCTCACTCACAGATGGTTCCTCGGCATCTCAATGCCCGCGGCGTTTCGGGCGGGGTTGGGCGGAGGCGAAGTAAAGCGCAGCAGGAAATGAATCGGAGATCCAGACGCTTCCCAAACGAACACCAGCCCGTCAATGCCAACTTGGTCCAAGCGAGCCATGAGCCGCAGCCCACCCCCGCCCGAAACGCCCGTCAGTCTTTGGGAAGCCCAAGGATCCGCTCCGCAATGATGTTCCGCTGAATGTTAGGCGTCCCCCCACCAATCACGACCTCGGGCCAGCCAAGCGCCAGCTTCTGCCAGCGACCGTTCTCTTCGGCTGCGGCACCATCGAGCGGGCCACGCTCCCCTTGAATCTCTACTGCAAGCTCCCCGAGTTCGATCTCCAGGTTCGCGCGATGGAGTTTGTTGACGGAAGTCTCACCCGCCAGCGTCTCGCCCTTGAGCTGCCGGGTCAACGCGCGCATCCCGTTCAAACGCATCGCCTCGACCTTCGCATCGGCTCGCGCGATGCGCGCCCGAACGCCGGGATCCTGGCTCGCGGGAACCCCGTTCTTCGTGCAACGCTGCGCAAGCTCCTTCACGGCTTCGATCGTGCGTTGAAGCCCAGTCACTTCTGCAATCGACGAGCGCTCATGAGCGAGGGCCGAAACGGTGACCTTCCAGCCCTCACCCTCGGCTCCGAGTCGGTTCTCGACCGGCACGCGCACGTCGTCGAAGAACACTTCTGCGAAGATCGCGCCGCCCCCCATGTTCCGGATGGGCCGGACGTCGATCCCGGCCGAGTCCATCGGCACGAGCAGGCAGGTGATGCCTTCGTGCTTGGTGCCGTCGCCACTCGTGCGCACGAGCAGGATGATCCACTTCGACCACATTGCGATCGAGGTCCAGATCTTCTGCCCGTTGACGACGTATTCGTCCCCTTCTCGAACGCCCTTGCACTTCAAAGATGCCAGGTCCGAGCCCGAATCCGGTTCTGAGTAGCCCGTGCACCATTGATAGGCGCCGTCGAGAATGTCTGGAATGAACTTCTGCTTCTGGGCTTCGGTCCCGTACTCGATCAGCGCGGGACCCACCCAGGCGAGGCCCATGAAGCACGTCCCGAGCGAGGGCGCGCTCGCCTTCGACATCTCGTCCTTCAGGATGACCTGCTGCGCGATCGAGCCACCACCGCCGCCGACCTCGGTCGGCCATGAGAACCCGACCCAACGCTTCTCGCGCACTTTCTTGTGCCAGGTCGCGACGCCCGAGAGATCATCCGGCTTCGGCTTGTTCTCACGGATGAATGCCTGGACCTCGGTCCGAAACGCCTCTTCTTCCGGGCTGAAATCAAAATCCATGACTAGAGGCCTCCCAGCTGTGCGACACGCTCGTAGTGCCAGGCCGCATCTCCGAAGGCGGGCCGCATCCATTTCGCGCGCTTGAGAAAGAGGTGGGCGTCGTACTCCCAGGTGTATCCAATCCCGCCGTGAAGCCCGACCGCGTCGATGCCGATCTTCGGGAAGGTGTCGCTCGCGTAGGCCTTTGCCCGAGCGGCCGCGATCGGCGCTTCCTCGTGGCCCTCGTCGATACACCAGGCCGCGTAGTAGACGAGCGACTTGAAGGACTCGATGTCGACGTACATCTCGGCCAACGGGTGCTTGACGCCCTGAAACTGTGCGATCGGTTTCCCGAACTGGATTCGATCCTTCGCATAATGCGTGGTGAGATTGAGCACGGCTTCGGCGGCACCGATGGACTCCGCTGTCACCGCGACCGCACCCGCATCCAGCAGGGACCCGATCGCGGCGTGATCCCCGGCGGCGAGAACGTCCTTTGCCGCGACGCGAACGCCCTCGAAGGAGAGTCGCCCGACGCGCTTGGTCAAATCGATTCCGGATTGGGCCTCCGTCACGAGGCCCGCCGCTCCGCGTTCCACCAGCGCCAGGCCGAGTGAATCACCGGTGCGATAGGCGACGACGAACAAGTCCGCGGCAGCGGCATCCGAAACAGAGACCTTTTCTCCGTGCAGTATCAGTGCCGCCTCATCCTGTCTCGCTTCGAGTGCAACACCGGCGGCTCCCGGGACCTGGCCCGCTTCGAGAATGGCCAACGTGCCGATCGACGAACCGTTTGCCAGACGCGGTAGCCACATCTCGCGCTGTGCTTCATCGCCAAACTTCGTGATCGCGTGCGCGGCCAACGTGGCGGAGATCAACGGCGCGGGAAACAGACTGCGACCGACCTCCTCGAGGACCACCACCCAATCGACCCAACCGAGGCCGGCGCCACCGTAGACTTCTGGAATCGTTAGGCCAACCCAGCCAAGCTCGGAGATCTGACTCCACAACTTCGGCGAGTAGCCAGGGCCAGCAGCGTCCTCGCTGATATTGCGGACCTCATCGAGTGGGCAGCTCTCGTCGAGGAACTTGCGCGCTTCTGAACGGAGCAGGTCCTGCTCCTCGCTGAATCCGAAGTTCATCTTCCATCCTTAGAGCGGCCACCATGCCGCGAAAGAAGGGAGCATCAGCGACCCTACCAACTGGGTCAAGACCTGAATCCTCAATGAAATCAAGCGGTTCCGGACGTGCATCGGGATGCGAATAGATGGGCCTCCTGCCCGTCGAAGAAGGCGAGGAGGAGCCACAATGAAGCTCACTACGAATCGAACCAACCGAAGACGCCAATGGGCGACCGCAATGGCGGTGTTACTGACCGCGACCTTCGTGGCCGGCCCTGCCCTGGCGGACCACAAACGCAACCGTCGTCACGATCGGCACAACGATGGCTACAGCCAGCGATACGATCGCCACGACAACCACCGGCAACACAAGCGGCGACATCACCGACGACATCGTCGCGAGTCCTATCGGCACTCGCGCGGGTATCCGGTGTACAACCACAGCAGCTACTCGTCGGGCCATCACGAACGTGCCTACTACTGCGGCCCGTGCAACCAGCGCTTCTCGAACTACAACGGGCTCTCGCACCACGTGCACCGCGTGCACCACATCCCGCTCTGGCGGCTACCCTTCGTGATCGTCGACTCCGTGTTCCACAACATCGCGGGATTCATCTTCCACGGCTAACGGTGGTTTTGGTGTCGATGACAGGAGGATGCGCGTGGCTTCCGTCGACACCCAGGCCATCGATCGGAGAATCGCGCGCTGGGATTTCGCCGCCCTCGAGGAGCAGCTCGAGACACGCGGCCATGCGCTCCCGGGCCGGCTGCTCGCAGCCCGGGAGTGCGGCGCGCTCTCCAAGATTTTCGATGACGACGCGCGCTTTCGCTCGACCATCGACATGGAACCCAAGCGCTACGGGCGCGGACGCTATCGCTACTTCGCACACCCTCTGCCGCCGCTCGTCACCCACCTTCGCCAGCTGCTCTACCCACCGCTCGCTGCGATCGCGAATCGTTGGTGGGAACGACTTGGCTTCGAGGAACGCTTCGAACCGCAGCTCGATCGGTTCCTCGCCCGGTGTCACCGAGAAGCGCAGACGCGACCGACGCCGTTGCTGCTTCGGTACGGAGCCGATGGGTACAACCGACTTCACCAGGATGTCTACGGCGCCGTCGCCTTCCCGTTCCAGGTCGTTCTGCTGCTTTCGGCACAGGAAGACTTCAGGGGAGGCGAGTTCCTACTCACTGAACATCGTTATCGGATGCAATCACGCGGCTGGTCCGTCTCGTTGGAACGCGGACAAGCACTCATCTTTCCGAATGCGGTGCGACCGGTCCGAAGTGCGCGCGGCGACGCGCGCGCGAATGTTCGGCATGGCGTTTCCGAGATTTCGAGCGGCGTCCGAACAACCCTGGGAATCATCTTCCACGACGCGAAGTGAGTCGTGAAAGCCCGAAACGGGCGGGATCGCGCTAGATTGGCCCTCGACCCAAGGGTGCCTCCCGAGGTCATTTGCAGCGTGGTTGAGTCAGAGCTGATCCAGACGATCTTCGATGCCCCTGTCGCCGGAGACGGTTGGTCGCGCGCCCTCGGTGATCTCGCGAGCGAACTCGAATCGAAAGTTCCGGCGCTCGTACTTCGCACCCCGTACGAACAGGATGCCGGTGCCGTGGTCGCTCCCGGCCTCTCAGAGGAACAACTAACAAGCTGGCTCTGGGCGCTCGCTGGAGACCCTCTAATCCCGCAGATGTTCTTGCAATCGAAGCCTGGTGCCGCCAGGGCATTTACCAGCAATGATCCCGCCCTCAGGGGTACACCGATCTTCGAGTGGGCGGTTCGCGAGTCGTTCCCGGAAGCCATGGTCGGCGTACTCTGGCGAGAGCATCAACAGGGCGGAATGCTCGTGATGATGCGCGATTCGGACCCGTTCTCCGAGGATGAAGTCGATCGGTTCAGGACGTTGCTCCCGTATCTCTCCAGGTCCGTCGAGATTCAACGTCGCCTGGATTGGCTGAAGCTCGAGCGCGACTCAGCCCGGGCTGTCCTGGATCGACTCGGCGTCGGCGTGGTCCTGACCACGCACGATGGCGAGGTCGTTCACACGAACACCGAAGCGAACTTGTTGCTCGATGCAGAGGACGGACTAACGCTCAGCGACAAGGCCCTCGTCGCCGAGGACGAGCAAGCGGATGCTCAGATGAGAGCGGTCATACAGCAGGCGTCGGAAACGGGTCAAGGGGGAATGCCCCATCCCGGCGGATCGATTGCAGTGCCAAGAGGAAACGGCCGCGCGGCCATCGAGGCTTCGGTCGCCCCGCTGGTATCGGGTTCCTCCTCCATCTGGCATCCGGACCAACCGACCGCGGTTACATTCCTGACGGATCCGGAGAAGCTTCCGCAACTCGCCAATAACCGTCTGGCGCGTCTCTACAGCATGACGCCTAGCGAGGCCCAGCTGGCTGCGCACCTTGCCCGGGGCGGTTCGATCGAGAGCGCCGCCGAAGAGTTCAACCGCTCACGAGATACGTTGCGCAAGCACCTTCAGAGTACATTCGAGAAGACGCGAACCCACCGGCAAGCGGAGTTGGTTGCGCTCTTACTACGGGGCCGCCTCTAGCGCAGCGCGACGTCGCACTCAGGACCGGAGCGCCCTAGAGACTCACGACGGCAACGATGCCCAGGAGGCTGCCGACGAGGGCCACGCCGTAGAGAACGCCGCCGATCAGCCCGTCACGGTGCAGGCCACCGAAATCCAGGAAAATGTGGCGGAGCTGGTGCGCGCCGGCCCAGAGTGGCAACGCGATCGCAGCGAGAAACACGAGCCGCCCGATGGGATGGCTCGCCAAGGCATAGACGTGGTCGTAGCTGACGGCGCTGGCCGAGACGATCCCCATCGGAGCCAGAATCCCGACGACGAGCAACCACGCCGGGAGGAGCAGCGAACCGACGAACATGCCGCCGCCAAACAAGGGCCAGATGATGGGCTCGAGCTTGAGCATCAACGTACGCACTAGAAGATCGCTCCGGCGAGAACCGCCGAGACCACGGCGGTGGTTCCAGCGAAGATTGCATAAAGCCCGGCGACCAGGACACCGTCGGCAGGGCGCTGAAACGGTCCCATGCGAAACGGCTGGGTCTTCGGGAACAACGAGAAGAAGCGCAGGGCCACCCACACCAACCACACGAAGGCGATGGTGTGAAACAGCACGTAGAGCGGGTTGCCAAAGCTCTGCATCAAGGCACGGAAGGCGGCTTCGCCTTCCATGAGGGCCCAGACCGAGCGCAACAGATTCGCCGAGACCAACAGCATCACCGAGCTGCCGAGACCAAAGGCGATGTAGCCCAAATAGTTGCCTTTGGACGGGAAGTGATCCGGCGGTCGCGGGTCGGCGGTTCGAGTGGACCCGGGCTTCTCGGGACGCATCGCATCGAGGCGGGGGCGAAGTTCGCTCATGCTAGTTCTCCCCCCGCGACACGACGAAGCTCTGGGCCCAGTCGAGGACGTTGTTCAATTTGGCCTGTTGAATGCCGCCGGAAGGGTCAACGCCCTTGGGGCAGACCTCGGCGCACTCGTTGGCGTAGGAGCAGCTGAAGACACCGCCGTCGCCTCGGAAGACCTCGTTGCGCTCGGCGCTGCCGTGGTCCCGCGAATCCTGGTTGTAACGGTGACCCAGTGCGATCGCAGCGGGTCCGAGGAAATCGGGCTCGTTCGAAACGACCGGGCACGCCGAATAACAAAGCATGCAGTTGATGCACATGCTGAACTGCTTGAAGTCCATCAGTTCGGCATGGCTCTGTCGGTTCGTCCCTTCGGTGACCGCGGCTTCCTTGGCCTCGACGATCCAGGGCTTCACCTTCTTGAACTTCTCCATGAAGCCCTCGACCTCGACGACGAGATCGCGGATCACGGGGAAGTTGGCGAGCGGCTGGACTTCGACGCGGTCGCCGTAGTCGGCCAGCGACTGCTTGCAGGTCAGCTTCGGCACGCCGTTCACGTTCATTCCGCAGCTTCCGCAGACAGCCATGCGGCAGGACCAACGGTGGGACAGGGTCGGGTCGACGTGATCCTTGATGTAGTTGAGCGCGTCGAGGACCTTCCAGTCCGGTTCGACCGGAATCTCGTATTCCTGCGTCTTCGGCACCTCGTCTACATCCGGGTCGAACCGGGTGACGACGATGGTCTTCATCTGCTGGTCAGCCATCGCTAGTAGCTCCGTAGTACGGGTTCCCACTTCCCAAGCGTGACTGGCTTCGTATCGAAGCGCGGCCCGCTCTCTTCGCGGTACACGAGGGAGTGGTGGAGGTAGTTCTCGTCGTCTCGGTCGGGGAAGTCCTCGCAGGCGTGAGCGCCGCGGCTCTCCTTGCGGTTGAGAGCGCCTGTGGCGACGGTCTCGGCCACGTCGAGCAGATTCCGGAGTTCCATCATCGCGAGGATCTCGGTGTTGAAGACCTTGCTCGTGTCCGAGAGGCTGATCGCGTCGTAGCGTGCACGCAGTCCTGCGAGCTCGCTGACCGCCTTCGCCATGCGCGTTTGATCGCGGTAGACGCCGGTGCCCTCTTCCATGATGGCGTTCATCGCCGCACGCACGCCCGAGATCGTCTCGGAACCGGCCTTGCGCCCGCGCAAGTCGTTGATGCGTCCGCCCTCGGCTTCAGCCTGAGCCACGAGCTTCGACTCGGCGATCTCCGAAGTGCCCTTTGATTGCGCGATCGCGTGTTGTCCGGCGCGAGCGCCGAACACCAGGCACTCGGTCAGAGAATTCGAACCCAACCGGTTCGCGCCGTTCAGCGAAACGCAAGCAGTCTCGCCAGCCGCGTAGAGCCCAGCGATGCTGGCCTGGCCTTCGATGTCGACGTCGACGCCGCCCATCATGTAGTGGAGCACTGGGCGGATCGGGATCGGCTCACGCACTGGGTCAACGTTCGCGTAGGTCCGGGAGAGCTCGCGCACAAACGGGAGCCGGCTGTCGATGATCTCCTCGCCGAGATGGCGCAGATCGAGATGCGCGTACTCGCCGACCTTGCCAGGCACCTTGATGCCGCGCCCGGCGCGGACTTCCAACATGATGGCGCGCGAGATCATGTCGCGTGGCCCGAGTTCCGCCTTGGTCCCGACGCCGTAGTCGCGGGTCGTCAGGAAGCGTTCGCCCTCGGAGTTGATCAGGTAGCCCCCCTCACCCCGCGTGGCTTCGGTGATGAGGATGCCGGTACCGGGAAGACCCGTCGGGTGGTACTGGACGAACTCCATGTCCTTGAGCGGCGCACCCTCGCGGTACGCGAGCGCCATGCCGTCACCCGTTTTGATGTTGCCGTTGGTCGTGAAGGGCCAGACCTTGCCACCGCCGCCGGTGCAGAGGATCACTGAGCGACCGAGGATGGCCTTCATCTCGCCCGTTCGAACATCGAGTGCCGCGACGCCGCCGCACTGTCCGTCTTCGACGAGGAGCTTGGTGACGAAGTGCTCGTCGAGGCGCACGATGTTGTCGTACTTCATCGATGTCTGGAACAACGCGTGCAGCATGTGGAAGCCGATCTTGTCGGTCGCGTACCACGTGCGCTTGGTCGTCATGCCGCCGAAGGCGCGGGTGGCAACCGTGCCGTCTTCGTTGCGGCTGAACGGGCAACCCCAGCGCTCGAGCTGGGAAAGCTCCTTCGGGGCCTCCTCGACGAAATACTGGATGACATCCTGGTCGCCCAGGAAGTCCGAACCCTTCACCGTGTCGTAGCCATGCATCTCGAGCGAGTCGTCGGCGCGCGCAACAGCAGCGGCACCACCCTCTGCCGAGACCGTGTGGCTCCGCATCGGATAGACCTTCGAGACGAGAGCGACACTGGCGGTCGGATCGGCTTCAACAACGGCAATGGCGGCACGAAGGCCAGCACCACCGCCACCGACGATCACGACGTCATGACGAACCACGTCTACCACGGGATCTCCCTGAAATTCCGGGCGCTTGCGGCCTCCCGGGTGGGTCACAGGGTGTAGCAACTCGCCGGTTCGGAATCGAGCGAACGGGGACGTTCTTTCCGTCCCCGCTCTCCGCTCTCCCTACGGCACAGGCACCGGATCACAGGGCGTCGCAGCCCCGCCGGCGATCTCGTTCGGCGCCGAAGCATTGCAGATGCCGTCGTCCGTGCAGAAATTCTGAATCACTCCGGTATCCCAGAACCCTTGAAGTTGGGCCACCGAGGCTGGAATGCTGGTGCGCTGGTTGTGCGGGTCGCAGATCGACTGGACCGGCTGCTCGTTGCCGATTGGCGCGATGAAGGGCAGATGGGCCGGATTGTTGACGTCGAGAGCGCCCGTGTCATAAACGATGAAGCCCGAAGTCTGGGGCCCGACGGCGTCGGGAATGCCCGGCAGCCCCGTCATGATGGAGCCTTCCAGCATCGGAATCCGCAGGCTGCGCGCGAGCAGCTGCGAACTCAGGTTCGATACCTGCTGATCATAGAGCGAGGCCGTCACGAGCATCTGCTTGGGCGGCACGCCGGGCAGCGGCGCCAGCGTGTTCCCGCTGATGTGGCCGACATAGCCCGCCGGCTCTCCCCGGGCCCAGAGCGAACCCGACACCTCGACCAGAATCTGCTGGATCATGGAGTCCGGGTTGAGCGTGGTCTGAAGCGCCTCGAACGGGGTGAACTGGGTTGAGCGATAGAGCAGGAACGGAAAACTGATTCCCGGCACGTCCACATTGATGCGATCGACATCGGGCGAGGCCGCGGCCAGGAACGTGCCCATGACGCCGCCGAGGCTGATGCCGAGATAGGCGGTGTCCGCATTCGGATCGATTGTGCCCTCACCGCTCGCGTTCTGGAACGCCGGATCGATGTTGAAGGCGCCACGGTCGAGCATGCGCGCCAGGACCAGTGTGTTCGTCATCCCCTGACGCAGACGATCGGGCAGCGCCTCGAAAAGGTCGGGATTGCCGTTCACCTTGAAAATGAAACTAGCAAGCAGGTTCGGCCGCGTTTCCTCGCGAGATAGTCCGGACCAGTTGGTCGCGGCCGCCACGCGCTCGAAACCCGAGAAGCCTGGCGACGAGGCAATCCCCGAGACCAGCCCCGGCCCTTCACCAAAGAGACCGTGGCCCAGGATGGCCTTCGGCGCTGGCGTTGTGAGTGCGCTGCACGGAATCGAAAGCCCGTAGGGCGCGTTCGTCAGCGTGTTCCAGATCGGTTTGCCTTCGCCGTTCCGCATCAGGAACGAGACCTCGGCACGCTCGATGAAGAGATCCTTGTCGAGGAAGAGCGGAACCTCGAAGGTGCCCCGCACCTCTCGCCAAATGGCGATATTCGGGTCGGCGCAACCGGGATTGACGTCGGTGATCTGATCGACCGTGAAAGTGGCGGTCCCCGCTTCGATCGCTTGATCGACCCAAGCGAGGGATTGGTCGCGCATCGAGAGCAATTCGTGCGTGAGCGAGTAGTCGCTCATGACCGTGAAATCGAAGGCCAGAACGAGTTCTGACGGATCGACGCCCAGGCTGATCAGGCGTTCGATGACGGGGACGAGCCGCGCGCGCGTCTCGCCAACGGGAACGAGATCGCTCGGCGTCTGATCCCGGATTGAGGCGAACACGGCCTCGGCTTCGACGGGCTGCCCGTTCGGATCTACGAGGTTCCGCGCCGCGACGATATAGCGCGTGCCCGGGACCAACGATTCACCCGGGCGAAGGATCGTCAGAACCCGGTCCGGGGGTGCGTTCGGCCTAACATCGTTCTCGACGAAGTGGTTGATCTGCGTACCGCTATCCCATTCGATGAGAAGCGTGGGCGAGTCCGTTTCGAGGCCGCGCGCGTCGTAGGTGCGCGTGGTCGGATCGATACGCGGCGCATCGGAGGCGACCAGGTCGACACCGGCCGGGAAGTGCATCAAGGCGTGGGTGGTGGGGCTGAAGCCGTCGTTCTGAAGGTAGGGCGCCGGGTCGACCGGGTGGGTGCCGACCGGTACGACTAGCCGCGTGACCGTGGGCAAGGTGCTGGCGCCGAAGACGACGCGAAAACCGGTCGGTGTGGGTGCCGGTTCCAGGTAGCGTGAAGACGGATAGGGCAGAATGCACTCGACGCCGTTCAAGATCTCGCAGTCGGCCGGCGACTGCAGCGTGATCGTCGTAAACGCAATGCTCGCCTCCCACGGCCCCTCGATCGAGATGGCCGAAACATCGACCGTGTGGGCGCCGTCGGCGAGGCCCGTCAGCGTGACGGTGGCCCGCTCATTCGTCAGCAGATCGAGAGGCACAGGCGTGCCGTCGACAAGCAACTCGTAGCTCCCGGCCGTGAGGTTCCCGGGGACCTCCACCTCCACATGGACGGGATTCGTGGTCAGGATGTCCGCTATCGGAGCGTGAACCACCAAGGTTCTTGGCTGACCTTCGGTCGAGGGCGCGGAGCAGGTACTCCCGATGGCACCGAGGGCCAGGAGCCCGAACAGCAACAAGGACGAGACGCGCTTCAGCATGGGACCCCCTGGAGCCCAACGCGCTCCGCAGCCTCTCACTCTATCACGGCGGAGACGACAGACGTTCAGAACTTGAGGGGTTTTACCCTGACTTCCGTTCAGCCTCGCGAGAGCCCGTGGGCCACCCTCGAGACCGGACCTGACACGGCCTGGGGCCAAGCTTCCGCCATGGAACAGACCAAGCTCACGATCCCATCCTCCGTTCGCGCCCTTTTGCGAGGAGCTGGGCAGACCCTGGCCATCATCGGCCTCACCCTCGGCCTGGCCCTGGTGACCACCAGCGGCGCCCAACAACCGAATGGGCGCCTATCTTCTCCAATCGATGAGCGAGGAATCCAACAGCATGCGGCCACAGGAGCCGTGCCTGAACCCGCCGACGCGCTGGCTGGTGGACGGCTTCAATGTGCTCCATACCGCTGTACTTCGCGGCCGTGACCGCGGCACCTGGTGGGAGGTCGATGCTCGATCTCAGCTGCTCGACCGGGTACGCGGTTTCGAGGAGAGCCAGGCAGCCTTGTGGATCGTCTTTGATGGTCCGCGCCCGGTCGAACAACCGGACGACGAGAGCGAGGGCCCGTTCGTGGTGTTCGCTCCCTCAGCCGATGATTGGCTCTTGAAGGAGGTCCGGCGCTCCGAGGCTCCCGGCGCACTGGTCGTTGTCACCGCGGATCGGAAGCTCGCGGACAAGGCGCGCCACCACGGTGCCCAAATCGTCTCACCGCGGGCGTTCCTGGCGCGCTGTCCCCAGGCCGACGCAGCCCATTAGTCGAGGGCGGATGCGGGCAATGGCTCGCCGCGGAGCCCCGCCAGCAGATTGTCGACCGCGAGGTCTGCCATCTTCTCGCGCGTTTCGATGCTGGCGCTACCGATGTGCGGGAGTAGCGTGACACCCCGCGTTCGCGTGAGCCTGTGATCGGCCGGAAGCGGCTCCTGCTCGAAGACATCGAGCCCGGCCGCAGCGAGATGACCGGCATCCAGCGCGTCGGCCAATGCGTCTTCATCCACCAGCCCACCCCGCCCCGTGTTCACGAGGATGGCCCCAGGCTTCATTCGAGCGAGGGCAGAGCGAGCCATCAGACCCTGCGTCTGCGGTGTGAGCGCAACGTGCAGGCTGACGAAGTCGGACTCTGCCAGCAGATCGTCGAACGAGACCGACTCGACGCCTTTGACCACGCGCCCGCTTCGCGTCCAACCGAGTACCCGCATCCCAAAGCCGCTGGCCCTGCGCCCGACCGCCTGACCGATTGCGCCGAGGCCGACGATTCCGAGGGTGGCCCCATGGATATCGCGACCCAACATGAGATCGGGCTCCCAGGTTCCCCAATCTCCTCCCCGCACGAGACGATCGCCTTCGGCGATTCTCCTGCCAGCGCCTAACAACAAGGCGAACGCGAGATCGGCCGTGGTCTCGACCAGGACCTCGGGTGTGTGACCGATGGCAATCTTTCGCCCGGTGGCGGCTTCGAGATCGACGTGATCGAGCCCCACCGAATAGCTCGACACCACCCGCACGTCGGCCGCTGCAGCGAGCCAGACTTGGTCGATACGATCGGCCAGCGTGCAGAGCAATGCATCGAGTCCTGGGGCTCGTTTCATCATCTGCTCGCGCGGTGGCGGTCCTGGTCCGGCCCAAACTTCGAGGTTCACATCCGGCTGCGCGGCCAAGCGCTCGAGCGCGTCTCCTGGCAGGGACCGCGTGCACCAGACCCGAAACGGATGTGAAGCGGCGGACATCCCTGGCTAGGCGCCTTTACCCGGAGAGAGCATCTCGAGAATACGTGCGGCGTTCTCCTCCACGGCCTTCTCGGTGATGTTCACGACGCGCCATCCTTGCGCACGGAACAGGCGGCGCGCCCGCCGGATCTCATCTTTCACCGCATCCATGTCGGCGTACGTCAAGTACGGTGGAGCCCCCAGTTGGCGCATGCGCGCCCGGCGGATTTCGAGCAGCACCGATGCGTCGACCACGAGACCGACGACCTTCGTGCCGTCCAACTCCAACAACTCTCGCGGCGGATCGATGCCGGGCACGATCGGCACGTTGCCCGTCTTGTAGCCACGGTGTGCCAGATACATCGAAAGCGGCGTCTTCGAGGTACGGGAAACTCCGGCCAGGACGAGATCCGCCTGATGAAGCGTGCGCAGATTGGCGCCGTCATCGTGTTGGACGGCAAACTCGACAGCGTCGATCCGGTGGAAGTAGTCCTCGCCAAAACTGTGCAGCAAGCCCGGACGAAACTGAGGAACCAACCCGTAGTGATTGGCCAGCGACGAGATCAACGGGCCCAACAGGTCAACGGCGGGCACACCCTTATCAACGGCGAGGTCGCGCACCACCTGGGTCAGGGGCTCGTTGACCAGCGTGAACACCACCAGGGCCCCGGCATCGGAAGCCCGGTCCATGATCCGATGGACCTGGGATTCATGGCGGATCTCGCTGAAGGTGCGCACTCGAAAGTTGGTCTGGAACTGAGTGACCGCCGCCTCGACCGCATGGGTGGCGGTCTCTCCCGTGCCGTCCGACAAGAGGTAGAGCTCAGGGCGCTCGCCGGGAGAGTCGGCTTGGGAATCCGCTCGGGTGTCCACGGGGGAGGAGCCTACCCGCGACCCGCTGGAACCCCAAATCGAAGTGGGCTCCTGCCGGGGCGCAGACGGATGCACTCTGCCCGCCACCATGTCACTCTCCGGCCGCCATGCCCTACGACCCCAAGGCCATCGAACCGCGCTGGCAAGCCACCTGGCGAGACGAGCAGACGTTCCGAGCCGAGATCGATCCGACTCGGCCGAAGTACTACGTGCTCGACATGTTCCCGTACCCGTCCGGGGAAGGGCTGCATGTCGGCCATCCCAAGGGCTACATCTCCACCGACGTGATCGCGCGCTACAAGCGCATGCGCGGCTTCAACGTGTTGCATCCGATGGGCTGGGACGCCTTCGGGTTGCCGGCTGAACAGTATGCCGTGAAGACCGGGACCCATCCGCGTATCACGACCGAAAGCAACATCAACAACTATCGGCGTCAGTTGCAGAGCCTGGGCCTCTCCTACGACTGGTCGCGCGAAATTGATACGACCGACCCAGGCTACGTGAAGTGGACGCAGTGGATCTTTGAGCAGCTGCATGAACGTGGGCTCGCCTACGAGGCCGAAGTCGCCGTGAACTGGTGCTCGGCGCTCGGCACGGTGCTCGCCAACGAGGAAGTGATCGACGGCAAGAGCGAACGCGGCGGCCACCCCGTCGTGCGCATGCCGATGAAGCAGTGGATGCTAAAGATCACGGAGTATGCTGAGCGGTTGCTCACAGATCTCGAAGCTCTCGACTGGCCCGAGCACATCAAGCGGATGCAGGTCGAGTGGATCGGTCGCTCCGAAGGCGCACAGGTCGAATTCTCGCTCGACGGACATGACGGCGCCATAGAAGTCTTCACGACGCGGCCCGATACGTTATTTGGCGCCACCTACATGGTCCTGGCACCGGAGCATCCGCTGGTCGCCAGCGTGACCAGCGACGCACAGCGCGGAGCGGTGACCGCCTACGTCGAGACCGCCGCGCGCAAGAGTGAACGCTTGCGCACCGCCGATGGCGACGACAAGACCGGCGTGTTCACCGGCGCGTTCGCCATCAACCCGGTGAACGATGAACGCATTCCGGTCTGGATCGCCGACTACGTGCTCGCAAGCTACGGGACCGGCGCCATCATGGCCGTGCCTGCCCACGACACGCGCGATTGGGCCTTCGCTACGAAGTACGGGCTCGAGATTCGGCCCGTCGTCGAGAACGGCGGCGACGTCTCCGAGGGCGCGACGCCGAAGCCTGGGGTGGCCGTGAACTCGGCATTCCTCGACGGCCTCGAAACCGCCGAAGCGAAGCGCAAGGTCAACGAGTGGTTGGCCGCCGAAGGCAAGGGCGAGGCCACCATCAACTACAAGCTGCGCGATTGGCTCTTCAGTCGACAGCGCTACTGGGGCGAACCGTTCCCGGTGATGCACCTTGCCGACGGCACGACGAAGCTCGTACCCCATGACGAGCTGCCGGTGCTGTTGCCCGAACTCGACGACTGGGCGCCGACCGGCGATTTCGAAACCCCGCTCTCACGCGTGCCCGATTGGATCGCGACGACGGACTCCGCGAGCGGCGAGCCGGCACGCCGGGATCCGAACACGATGCCCCAATGGGCGGGCAGCTGTTGGTACTTCCTGCGCTTCTGCGATCCGCAGAATCCGGATCAGGCGTGGAGCGAAGAAGCCGAGCGATACTGGATGCCCGTCGACCTCTACGTCGGCGGCGCCGAGCACGCGGTGCTCCACCTGCTCTACGCGCGCTTCTGGCACAAAGTGCTCTACGACGCGGGCCATGTGCACACGAAAGAGCCGTTTCAGAAGCTGCTGAATCCGGGCATGATCCTCGGCTACAGCTACCGCTACTACGACGACAACCTCTGTGACGATGAAGACGCTACGCCCAACGTCTATCCCGCGTCGGCGGTCCGCGTCGCAGAAGAGCACGCCACGTCGGCCGCCAATGGCGACGAAGTGAAGGCACGCTGGCTCCATCAATCCGAAGTGCGCTTCGATGGGGATGGCACGCCGCTCCATCCCGAGTACGCCGATCTCGTGCTGGAAGAAGTCACCGAGAAGATGTCCAAGAGCAAGGGCAACGTGACCTCGCCGGACGAGATGATCGAGGGCTTCGGCGCGGACTCACTGCGCCTCTACACCCTCTTCATGGGCCCGCTCGACAAGGGCGCCCCGTGGTCGACGGACGGGATCCCCGGCTGTCACCGCTTCCTGCAGCGCTCCTATCGGCTCTTCGTCGACGAGGGTGACGAGGCGGAGCCTATCCGCGAGCTACCGGCCGGCGCCGGCACAGAAGAGCAGCAACGCCTGATGGCCAGGACCATCGCCGGCGTGACCGAGGACATGGAGAACGTCCAGCCCAACACCGCGATCGCCAAACTCATGGCCTTCGTACGCGACATCGCCAAGGATGCACCGATGCCGCGCGACGCGGGCCTAGCGTTCCTCAAGTTGTTAGGCCCTCTCGCCCCACATCTGGCCGAAGAGCTGTGGGCCCGGATCGGCCAGAAAGAATCGATAGGCTTTGCGGAATGGCCGGGCATCGACGAGGACTTCCTGTCCGAGGACACCATCACCTTGGCCGTCCAGGTGAACGGGAAACGACGCGCCGAGATCCAGGTGGCCGCCGAAGCCGAAGAGGACGCGATCCGCGCGACCGCGCTCTCCGACGAAACGGTCCTCCGCTACACCGAGGGCAAGGAACCGCGCAAGGTGATCGTGGTCCCGGGCCGGCTGGTCAACATCGTCGTCTGAGCCGGCAGCCCCTCGGTTCACGGCGAATCGATACTAGGCCCGGGTACTCCCGGTTCCCGCGCCCGTGGGAATCGAACGCCCCGGCTCTGAACACGACTCAAGGTGAGGCGTGTAACCGCTGCGCGGGGGCGGACATCTACTTGCCGCAACCCACACTGGAGAACCCATGGGCCGCAGTGATCGACACGAAGAACTCATCGCCTACGTACGAGACTGAGAGTTCGCCGAAGGCATCGAAAACTTCTATGCCGCCGATGTCGTAGCCCGTGAGAATGGAAATGAACCGCGCACCGGACGCGACGCTCTGTCGGCCGCAGAGCGCGAGTACCTGGAAGGCGTAGCGGCGGACCACGGCCTCACCGTCCACGACACAGTCGTCGACAATTGGGGCGACGGAAACGGCACGGTCTCTTACGAGGCCGAAATGCGTTGGGACCACAAGGAGGGCGCGCCGTGCACGTCCGCCAATGCGTCGTCGAACGTTGGGTCTCGGGCGAAGTCGCCGACATCCGCTTCTACGGGACCTTCGTTCCCTAGCCGCCCTCGCGGCGCAGGAGATCGCAATGCGAGTGTGGATTCCCACCACAGCGGCCACCAGCGACCAGGCTTTGCTCAAAGCACCGCTCCTTTGGCGGTCTGCGCGGGTCGCCAGTGTGGTCGGCACCTAGCTCGTCCTGCTCAACCAGAGCGACAAGCTCTTTGGCGAGGGTGCCGTGCCACCGGATCTCTGGTGGCGAATCCCGCTGACGTATTGCGTCCCGTCCGCGGTCGCGACCTATGGCGCCCTCTCGAACGGACGACGGGTATCCGAGACCGTGGCCTAGCCCTTCGGCCCGTAGCTCTGCTGGATGCTGGCCATCGGGCTCTTGTCGATCCCGTGGTTGGGAATCGGATAGCGCAGTCCGTTCTTCGAGAGCGCCGCCAGGCCTTCCACGATCTGAGGCAGAAAGCTCGGCGGGAGCGCTATCAACATCTCGTCGTCCTGTACGCCGCCGAATTTTCGCTCCGCATAACAAGGGATCGACATCGAGGGCTCGCCTGTCTTGAGCGCGTTTCCCCAGCTATCGGCGCAGGCACTCTCGCCCACGCAGGTGAACGTGTACTTCTTGTAGTTCCGGTACTGGAGCCCGTTCATCAGCGTGATCATCTGGCCCGGTGTGGCGTAGATCAGGCAGATATCGGGGTTGTCGATTCGGCCTGAGGTGAGCGGTGAGGTCACGAGCGCCTCGTAGTCGCCATAGGAAGCGCACGACATCTCCCGTTGATGCTCGGCGCTTCCCTCAAGGTCTCCATACCAGACCCCGTGGAACCGTTTGCCGTCCAGAAATTCCTCGTCGCGCGCGGTGAGGCCGACGACCGCTCCGCATTGCTGGCCCATGAGGTTCTTCATCGTGACGCCGATCGTGTACCCGATCCAACGCGTCTGCCCGACGATCTGATCAGTCGCCATCAGCTCGCCTTCCCGCGGCCGGCGAAGCCTCGGAATCGCCTCGAGCTCTGCCTCGGTCGCGAAACGCTTCATCGCGACAGGGTCCGTCCGCAGCCGGAGGAATCGGTTGAGTCCGGCGACCAACGCCTTGTAGTCATAGTCAGCGGCGTCGTTCCAACAGTTGGCCTGCATGCTCGTCCTCCTGGTTTGCCTGCGATCTTACGCGATGCGCCGTTCCAGGCGCCGACGCGCTGTCGGCGTCGGCGCAGCATCCAACACGCGTATGCGATCCGCGGCCTCGACGGGCTGGCTCTCGATCCAATCAATCAGGCACCAGAGCTTGTCGGAATCGCGCGTGAGCAGATCGATCAAGCTGAGCGCTTCGTCCACGTCGTCGAGTGCTTGGCCCTTGATCATCGCCGAGAGCGCGCGGCGACCGGCCCAACTGCCGGCGAGGCCTTCGATCCATCGCCTCCGCGTTTCCGCTCCGAGCCCCGCTGCGTTGCCGGGGACTCCAAGGCTGCGCAGAGCACCGAGCCGCTCCCGGCTGCTCGGGAAGTCTGCGAGCATGGCGGGTTCTGGCTGGGGCGGTTCCGCGGCCAGGACGGGCTGCGGCGGATCCGGAGGGCGGCGTTGTGGCGACAATGCCGAGGGCGGTTGTCGACGGGAAAATGGTTGGCGTGGATTCGGCAGACGCCGCGACTGGGGTTCGGACGCTGATTCGGGAGGCGCTGCCACGCTGACTTCCAGGGCCTCCACTGGCTCCGCCTCGTGCGCCGTTGCCTCAGCTTCTTCGTCGGTGGCGACGCTTGAGAGCGCCACGTCGACGATCGTATCCGGCGCATCGGGCAGATCGATTTCTTCGGCTTCCTCGAGCAGCGCGCCGTCCTCTTCAAGGATGCGCTCGAGCGTCTGGATCGCGGCTTGTTCGAGGCCATCGGTGTCGCGCTCGCGAATCCGACGGGCGGCCTGACGAAGCTCCGCTGGATCGGCAGAGCCGATCGTCTCGAAGGCCTGGCGGATGACGTGCTCGCCTTCGGAGAGCTTGCCGTCCCGCATGAAAGTCCGCTCGACCTGTCGCCAGGCCCAGTCACTACCAACCTCGAGCGCAACCCGTTCACGATCCGCTGCCGTCAGGTTGCGCAGCAGATCGAACGAGCGCGACAGAATGCGCAGCCGATCCCGCAGCCCGCGGGCACCTTCGAGCTCTCGCAGCAGATCCTTCAGTGCCGCGCTGGCCACGGACTAACTTTCGGTATCCGAGGAGCTCGTCATCTGTTGCGCCGCGGCGCCGGGCAATGCGGCGATGCCCCGTAGGAAGTCGTTCAGTTCAACGCCAGTGAGCTGATTCAGGATCGGGCTCAGTTGGCTGAGCACCTGGACCACATCCTCGGTGAGCTTCGCCGCACCCGTGCCAGAGCCTGCCGCGCCGCCGTTGCTGATGATGGTGGTACTGCCGGCTCGCGAGAGCGGCTCGCTGACCGCGGCGGCAATATCCGGAAGGACCTTGAGCGCCTCGATCGAAAGACCGGCTTCGTTGTAGAGCTTCAGCGCTTCGGCAAGCTGCCGCCGAGCCTCGGCTTCTGCCTGGCCGCGTGCCAGGATCGCGTCGCCTTCCGCGATTCCAATATCGCGGCGTTGGGCGGCTTCCGCTGCCGCCTTTGCGAGGCCCTCGGCGCGGAGTGCTTCCGAGTGTTCCTCGCGGCGTTTGCGTTCGCCGGCCGCTTCGTTCTCGATCCGGTAACGGTCGGCGTCGGCGTTTCGCTCGACCTCATACTTGCGGGCGTCCGCTTGCTCGCGCACCTGGGCATTCAACTCGAGCTTCTGCCGCTCCACTTCCTTGTCGGCGATGCGGATGTCCTGGACCTTGGTCTCCATCTCGCCGGCCTTGGTGGCCTGGGCGTGGGCCACATCCACCTCTTCTTTGATGCTCGCCTGCTTGAGCGAGAGTTCCTTCTCGGCGTCGGCCACCTCGGTGTCGACGCTGAAGCGCTGCTGCTCTTTCGCGCGCCGCGCATTCTCTTCTTCGATCTTGGCATCGCGGTCCGCGTTCGCGGTGGCGATCCGCGCCTGCTTCAGCGCTTCCTGGATCTTGGGTTGACCGAGAGCGTCGAGGTAGCCCTGGTCGTCCTGGATCTCCTGGAACACGAAGGACTTGAACTCGAAGCCCATTGCGATGAGATCTTCCTGGGCTTCCGAGCGGACCTTCTCCTGGAAGGACTTCTGATCGCGGTAGAGCGTTTCGATCGTGAGGGTTCCGATGATGCCGCGAAGATGGCCGGCCACGGTCTCCTGGATCGTCGACCTAACGTCCTCGACGGGCATCCCCAAGAACGATTCGGCGGCGTTCCGGATCGACGTGGATTTCGCCTCGATCTTGACCTGGGCGACCGCGCGGACGTTGATCGGAATGCCCTGCTCGGTATAGACGTGGGGCATGTTGATCTCGAGCGTCATCATCTTCATGGAGAGGCGATCGTGGGCCTCCCAACCCGGCCAGATGAACGTGCCGCCACCGCGCACGATCCGGAAGCCCTGGGTATTGCCGTCCTCGTCGATGACCTTGTCGCCCATCAGTTTGCGACGGCCGTAGACGATCAATGCTTCATCGGGACCGGCTTTCTTGTACCGCGTTCGCATGAACACGTAGAGGAAGAACACCGCAGCCAGCGCCATCCCTGCCGTCGTCAACGTCTCGATCATTCGGCCTCCTCCCAACGGCACGTGGCCGCCGGACGAACCGATCCTAACCCAGCAGCCACCTCAACTGTGAATCGATGAGGTCTCGCCGATTCCTAACAACGGGGATTCGAAATGAATGTCCCCACCAGGGCGGCCCGCTAGAGCGGCCGCACCGGCTGCTTGCGGCTCGCCTCGTCGGCCTTCACCAAGCGCCGCACGAAGAACACGAAACCGCCGATCAGGACGATCGGGAGCAGCGAGAGGAAAATCGTGGTGCCGATGTAGGCGCCGCGGCTCTCATCTTCGCCGAAGCCGCAGACGGGGCACGCGGCGGCCGCCGTCGGCAAGAACGCGAGGAGGAGTGCAGTGAAGGTGGCGAGGCGGAGCATGGCTTCTCTTCGGCTAAAGGTAGACAAGAACGTAGAGGACGGGCCAGACCAGCACGACGAAGTACCAAAAAACGCGGACGGATTGAAAGGTACTGGCTGCGAGCCGGCCCTGGCGCATCCGGTGGCCGACCATAACGAGGGCGCCGATGGCGGCGACGGCGTGGAGGGCGTGGGTGCCCACGATCAGGAAGAAAAAGGCGCCGTGTTGGCTCGAGGTCAGTGTCAGCCCCTGGCCTAACAACGCGACCCACTCGAAGCCCTGGAACAACACGAAGAAGCCGCCGAGCGCGAGCGCTACGAAGAGTGGGGCCTGGGCTGAATCTCGGTCCTTGTTGAAAGCCCGGCCGGCGTAGAGCAGCACGATGCCCGACAGCAGCAGCGCGATCGTGTTGACCAGCGTCTCATCGGCGGGAAGTCGTGGTTGCCCGGGCGGTGGCCAGCCAAGGACGGCCGAAGCCTTGGTGATGGAGAACGCGCTCACCATTCCGGCGAACATCATGATCTCGGTGAGGATGAAGATCGACATCCCCAGCACCGCACTCGGTAGCGCCGGCCGCGGCCGCGCCTCGGTGATCACCTCGAAGGGCGTGGTGGTGCTTGTGGGGGGCATACGCGGGCCTCGCTAGTGATGGGCGGGCGCGGCGATCTCGACCTGGGGCTTGTACCAGTTGTCGCCTTCCTGGTTCATCACGTCACCGGCTGAACCGGCGAACAGGAGGAACATGAAGACGACGCAGGTCGCGATGATGTATCCGATGAAGCGCGGCTGCTCGGTGATGTGCATGAAGTGCTTCATCACCAGCCAGGCCTTCACTACGGCAATGCCAAAGGCCGTGATCAGCGTGACCGCCTGGATTCCGAGGAACGGGCCAATGAAGCTGATCGCCAGCAGGCCAACCAGGATCGCCCAGATCTTCTTGTAGTGCGCGGGGCCGTGTGCGGCTTCTTCTGACATGTCGGTTACTTCGCGATGTAGAGGAGCGGAAAGAGGAAGATCCAGACGAGGTCGACGAAGTGCCAATACACTCCGATCAACTCGACCCGGTGGAGGTCGAGGTTCTTCTTCGCGCGGTGCGCCACGATCACCATGATGATCATGCCGGCGATGACGTGCGACGCGTGGATTCCGGCAGCGACGTAGTAGAAGCTCCAGAAGTTGTTCGCCGTGATCGTCAGACCATGGGAAATCTCTGTGTACCACTCGAAGGCCTTGATGCAGAGGAACATGCCCCCGCCCGCGGTGGTCAGATAGAGGTAGTTGGCGGCCTTCTTGCCGTCCTGTTCATGTTCGGCCGCGTAGTGGGCGAGCACGGCGAAGAGGCTCGAGGTCAACAACACGAGAGTGTTGGTGAGACCGATCCAGGCGTTCGTGCTACCGGCGAAACCGATTTCGGCCCAACCTTCGTTGGCCAACCGATGCATGATGTAGGAGCCGAGGACTCCACCGAAGATCACGATCTCCGAGCCGATGACCCACCAGACGGCGAGCCGGCCCGTGGTCATGCCCGAGGCAGAGCGTGTGGTTGCGACGGGGCGCATGGCTTAGTCCTTCTCCCACTGCGGCCAGTAGTCGAGTTCGCGATCCGGGTGCGAGTACTCGTAAGCGCCGCGGTAAACGGTGGGCAGCTCCGCAAAGTTGCCATGGCCGGGAGGCGATGGCGCGAGCCACTCGAGCGTGTTCGCGTTGTACGGGTTCGGACCCGCATCCTTCTCCTTCTTTCGCAGCGTGAGGAACACGTTGAGGAAGAAGACGAGCTGGAAGGCGATCATGATCACCAACGAGACCGTCGCGATGATACGTAGGTCCTGCATGCCGAGGCCCATGAGGACGTCCTCGCGCATCAACTCGCCAAAGCCTTCGTAGCTGTAGATGCGGCGATGCTGGCCGAGCTGTCCCAACACGAAGAGCGGCAGGAAGATCATGTTGAACGGGATGATCGTGCCCCAGAAATGAATCTTGCCCATCGTCTCGTTCATCATCTTGCCGGTCATCTTCGGCCACCAGTAGGTGAGGCCGGCGAAGGAACCGATGATGGCGATCGGGAAGAACGTGTAGTGGAAGTGGGCCAGCACGAAGTAGGTGTCGTGGAAGAAGATGTCGGGCCCACTCGCACCCAGGAAGATCCCGGTCACGCCACCGATCAGGAACTCGCCGATGAAGGCGAGCCCCCAGAGCATCGGCGTCGTCAGCGTGATCGAGCCCTTATAGAGGGTCGCGATGTACACGAACATCATCTCCGCGATCGGCACCGAGATGAGCAGGGTCGTGATCGTGAAGATGTGGGCCATGCGCGGGTCGATGCCCGAGATGAACTGATGGTGCGCCCACACCGTGAACGAGAGGATGCCCGTGCCGAAGACCGTGTAGAGCACGGTGCGGTAGGCGAAGAGCGGCTTCCTCGAGAAGGTGGTGATGATGTCGGCCGTGAAGCCCAGCGCCGGCAGCAGCACGACGTAGACCTCGGGGTGGCCGAAGAACCAGAAAAGGTGCTGCCAGAGTACCGGGTCGCCGCCCTTGGCCGGATCAAAGAAGCCGGTGTGCAGCGTCTGGTCGAAGAGCAGCATGATCGCGCCGGCGATCAACGGGCCCACCGAAGCCATGAACAGGATCGAGGCGACCACGATCATCCAGACGGTCATCGGGATGTCGTAGAGGCGCATGCCCGGTGCGCGGGAATTCATGGCGGTCGTGATGAAGTTGATGCCGCCTAACAAGAACGCGATGAACTCGAGGGCAACGGCCACCACCCACATCGACGCGCCGAGTGGCGTGAGGTTGTACTCGCTCATTGCCGAGAGCGGCGGGTAGGCCGTCCAGGCGCCGCCGAAGCCGCCGCCTTCGACGAAGAAGGAGGCGATCAGCACGATCGCCGAGAGCAGGAAGATCTGGTACGAGAGCCGGTTGATCTTCGGGAAGACCATGTCGTCGCAGCCGGTCAT